>JAZGUH010001163.1:0-119700 GCA_037893225.1 Hippasteria phrygiana | reverse complement strand
CCGCAGAAAAGTACATTACTGACGCTCCGTTTTGCGTCCAAATAGTGAGCCGAGGTTGTTATTTGTTTGAGCTCGGAAAACCATTGGCTTTCACATGCACCAGTACTTTGTATACCGTAAAGACACCGAGTGCAAATTTTCCGGTAACATGTATTAAACTTTTATTAAAGGTTGAATTAATAGTGCATTCGTCCGAATAGTGCAATCTCCAACATTTTTCGTTAGTGTTGAATGAGTGGCCTGCAATCTTGGGAACGGGAAATTTTGTTCCCACCCTCTATATAGTTTTGGCGGACAAAACTAATAATGGGCGAACCCCCCCCCCCCCCCCCCCCTTTAACAAGATTATACAATACAAGAACTATATATAGGTATATACCGGTAAGTTGACCCATTTTGAGCATCCCCATTGCAATATCTGGTTGAAATAGAAATAAAAGAATTATGGTGATGGGCCTTGTTCAAACAACTTTTGTTTGTTAATTGACTGTGTGCTCCCCCCCCCCCCCCCCCCAACCTTGACGAGAAATCCGCTTGGTTGCCAGATTGTAACTGCTGACCAAATGGAGGCATGCGGATCACAAATCGAACTTGAAACACAACTTCAGTTTCTACAGCTGTATTGTCAATTAAAACATAGATTTTCTCTTTTTGCTCTGTCCCGACGTAATGTATGAAGCGCTGTATACTCGGTGCTTTCCGAGAGCCTGTGTGGAAAAAATCACAGGCTTTACTCGGGCGGGACTCGAACCCACGACTTCCTGCTTACTAGGGCAAACGTCTTATCGGAAAAATTGCACTCGGTGTATCTACAGTATGCATAGTACTGGTGTATGTGAAAGCCAATGACCTTAAATGTATATTACAAGACCGAAATTATTGGGGGACACTGCTAGACATTGTGTAACATCTCTATGTTACACATCATGAAACTTTTACTTAGCGCCTAGTGCCAATTAAGAAAACCCAGTTCCTTTATTAAGCCGCATCCTTGTTTTATTTGTATTTTTTTTCCTCTGAAAAGGCTAGATTTCCCATGTACATGTATTTTACTTTATCCTGTCACTATTCTTTCTCTGATCGATTTCATTTGCCGATATTTTATACTTCTACAAAACCAGCGAGGGAGGTAATTCACTCTCTTTTATTTTGTCCCGCCAAATACCACTGTAGCGCGGTACCGTTGTTCATGCTGACAGGCCCGTCACCAGCTCCAGGCATAAGGGGGCCACAGTGCTTGATAGGGGGCCACAACGTTCCACATGTTATCACACGCTACTTATTCTCTCTCAATCACCTTTAATGTTGAAAAGAACACCAAATCTCTAGTTAGGCCATATACAGTGGCGGCGCTGGGGGAGGGGGGGGGGGATTTTTCCCCCTCCAATCGTCGGCCTTGCCCCCCCCCCCCCCCCCAAGAAAATCCAGCGGGAGAGAAAAAAGTACCAAATTAAAAGAAAAGTACCAAATAAAGGAACAGACTTATAGCAAAAGTTTTATTGCACTGTGACTGCTTATTTAAAACTGGAAATCCTCGGGAAAAACCCTATAGCATGGCCAAATGTAGGCCTAAATATACGTATCTTAATGTTTTGAACAGCACCCTCATGCGTCAAATGATGTCCACCCCCCTTCGATTTTTCAGTCTTTCACCCCCCCCCCCCCCCCCCAAATTATAACTTTACCCCTCACTTGCCAACCCCCCCCCCCCCCCCAACCCCCACTTTCACATTTTTAAAATCTGGCGCCACCACTGGCCCTATATGCTTTATTTCGCCATTCAAAAAAGTTCACTTGAGTGACCTAATAATTTCAGTGTCTGGCAAAACTGAAGGTTGGTTCAAGGTCTTTATTCACACAAAAAATCGCCAAACATATGCGAAATCGCAAGGAATCATTTTCGGTAGCTGTACAAACAAAATTCTCAGGCCCACAAAAAAAGATAATAGGTTTAGCAGCACGTTTCCTGTGAACGTCAACGCGTAATTTCTGTTTGACCGGCCCATATATACATACCGGCCACGCAAAAATGTCTTGTGCGCTCGCGTTGACGTTCTCGTAACACGTGATGCTAATTTGATTCCCCCCCCCCCCCCTCCTTGTGACGGGCCTGCATGCTGGAGGTTTTTTGCCACGAAAATCGCAAAGAGAATTTAAAAAAAATCTAGCAAAATCGTCTTTTTACACATTTCCAATGCAGCGTTCAGGCTTTTTTTTCACCGCACGCTTATGAGCATGCGCGCATCAATTTGAATTTATTAGCGGATTAGTCCATGAACAAGTTCGGTATTTCAACTGCACATTTTCACAATGGCATGGCTATTCTACGCGAAACACGACGCGAAGCGCGATGCGAAGCACGACGCTACCCACGATGGTGCGGCGCGATGCATGACGATGAATGACGACGCGGCACACGACGAGACGCACGACGCGACGCACGACGCGAAGCACGACGCGACGTGCGACGGTGCGACGCGATGGGCGACGCTAAGGTGAAAAAACCTGCAAGCTGAAAAAAACGACGCGACGGCACGACGCGACGGGCGACGGCACGAAGCGACTTACGACGCGACGCCAGAATGTGTACAAAAGTAATGACAAAGAAGCGACGGCACGACGCAACGGCACGATGCAACGGAGCCGTCGCGTCGTGCTGTCGCGTCGCGTATGGAAGAGTCGACGCGATGTGTCGTCTATAGTACACCATAATTAGCGGATCTTCATGCTGTTTGAACCTTCGCCATGGCCGTTTTATACATGTCACGATATGGCAAAGGTGGTATATAGAACCACCAGTTAAACTAAAGGGTGGCGATGTGTACATTTTTACGGGCATGGGCAAATAACCCAAATGCAAAGGATGACTGGAGGTGTGCCAAAGTATATAAGCACGGGGGATGGAGTGAGACTATTATACAAATAATGAATGTTTATGAGTGTGATGGTAAGAATAATTTCATGAGGTGACAGATGGCATGTTCTATTCCACGAGGCGAAGCCGAGTGGAATAGAACATGCCATCTGTCACCGAATGAAATTATTCTTTCCATCGCACGAATGTGAAACATTCATTATTTGTTTTATACAACGCCTGAATAAATTCTCGTCATCTGATTGGTAACTTGTAAACTGGTGCTTACATAAATGTAAGAAACATGTAGTAACACTGATAGCTGGGGGAACACTTTCAATGCATTTTATTCAAGTTAAAAACTGTTCAGAATTGTAAAAAAAATGTTTCACAAATTCAGAACTTCCAGTAACCAATTACTGTCTCGAAAAGTCTCAAACAGTTAAAAATGTTCACTGTTTTTCAACAAGTTCAGAAGAATTATTCACTTCAGATGCAGAATGTCATCTAAAAATATCCGTTCCGAAGTGTTGAAGATCAAACTGTTCAGAATTGTTAAAAAGCTGTTTCACAAATTCAGAACTTTCAGTAACCAATTAATGCACTTTCATATCCAATTTATGGAAGTTTACAACTGTACTAGTCCAGAAAAGTTAAAAATGCGGATTGCATGCATGGATTTCTTTGTGTACAACGTGCCGTTTTCCTTTCTCAGTCCCGCATAAAACCGGGACAAAAAATTGTCGAGTTCCGAATTAGTTAAAGCTTCAATTGTTGTTCCTGCGTGTCTAGCAAATTCATCTAATCGTTTCACTGCATATTTGATTTGTCTCTTTGTATTTGGAGCGTCAGCATTGCTTACAAGTTCCAATATTTCGTCGTCTGTTAGGAAAACAAACCGCGGCAGTTCGGTTAACTTGGCCGCCATGTTGTGTGAATGACAGCGCTGTTGTAGCGCCACCTAGTGACCGTGAAATTAGAAAAGTTTTTTGGTTCTATCAATGCGCGCGCACCATGTGATAGACCCATGTGATAGAACGTATTGGGCGGGGCGGGTTCGCGTCGTGTGATGGGTCGAATAATTCAATGCACGTTATCGACTCTCCACCAATCGGATGGCGGGGATTTATTCAGGTGTTGTATAAATCCGAATAAAGATCATCCCCGCGTGCGAAAAAAATATATACCACTATGTCCCCAAAAGCGCGGTCCAGTTATTCGGCATGGGTGTAGTCTGAATATACGCTGGTATTAATTCAGTAGCTCGAAAACGAAGAAGCAGTTGCTCAAAATGATGTCTCACATAAAACAGCCCACCCGTCCACATATATGCGAACATGCCCGTCAGTGCTAAAGAAAGTTGCTAAAAAAGGTACACGTAATCCTCAAAAAATTACAGGGGTTTATCATCAACAAATTCCAATGTACCTCGACAACCTCCAAAGAGCGGCTGCAACATAATTTCGTACATGATGAATGTCACTAATTAAAGCAGTTTGATAGAGGCGACATATGCTTATACCATGCCACAGCGTTCTGTAGGGGTTAGACTGGCTGTATATTCAAGTCATTTCAAAGAGTGGAGTGTGCATACAGTCGTTGGATGATAGTCACTGAGTGTGCCAGAAATGCATCCTAAAGGAACAGCCGTGATACTGTGAACAACGCATTCGTTTTCAAAACGTGAAAAGTAGTTTTCCTTTTTGAGACTTTACAGTGCAAAGTGAATTCCAATGTTTATGTTATACACTTAAACAGTAAAGTTTGTCTGCTATTTTGGGTTTGTGAACAAAATTAGCTTGCACCGGAAAAGTGCCTTTTTAAAAAACTTTTTTGCAGAACTGATCCATTGTTGTTCCTGGAATGTTTCTGAAATTAAGCGAGTTTCAAGAATTAAGCATACTTCATTTGAGACATCCGGGGTAATTATGATAATTTGTTTTCTGGAGATTTTTGTGAAAGGGTTAATTTGATGGCATAGAAGTATATTTCGACAGAGATGATATAACCGGTTCATACTCAGCGCGAATGCAAATTAATTTTAGACGTCATGACAAGAACTCTCGCTGCGGTAATTGAACACATTTCAAGGCCGGCGAATTTCGCTAAAAATGTTTCTTGTTCCAATTCAATTCGCATTCGCGTATACCGGTATAGGTCCTGTTTGTTTCACACAGATCGGGATCTCGATCAGTGACTTATCTTTCGTTGACACACCAGACTCCCGCCTATTAGTCCAGTAAGAATTGACGAGGACCCTGACATTTTGGTTAACAGGCAAATTTTAGTGGCAAGGTATTTATTGGGACTCTATAGCTACCTTCCATAAAAATTCAACCAAAATCAACCTTGGGGAAATATGTTAATTAATTGAAAACCAAATGGATGCACAATGTATATTGAAAGGCATGTATTTCTGACACCTAAAGCTAAATCATACCCTTTTAAAGATTGGGAAAGGGTCATTGCAAATGTTCAACTTAAATTAATACAAAATGGCAAATGAGAAAACTTAATGAAGATTTTGACCAAAATTTGCATGAGAAAAGAGTATTTTAAGGACGTCTTCGTCGTCATCGCAAAATCATTGTCATCATCATCATCATTGTCAAGTACCAAACGGCTTCTGCCCTTAAAATTCTTCAAGATTTTCGGGAAGAGATGGCCCTATTGAAACAAATATTTCAATTACTCATCCTAATACCGTTTTAGAGTGGTGTAATGGGTACGAGGGCATTGTGACACGCCCCCTCCGCCATTGAGGCCTTTCCCCCTCCACCACTTGTGCTCCCCATCCTACCCCATTATCATTATAACTTTGGGAGAAAGAAATACATTTGTTATTGTTAACACGTATTAATTGCAGCAAAGAATCGGGGTGAAACTTTATGGAATTAGCCGTATTGAGGGTAATTATTTTTCACAGAAATGTGAACTTTTCCAAACAAATCGCACAAAAAACCTAAAATTAGACATCAACTAATGACAAATTTTGTCGGCAAGTTATTTTATCAGGCTGCAAAATAATATCAATCCGGTTAATAACATCAGTTCGGTTAAAATATGGCTATAGGCTAACTGAGTCTGTGATCGATTAAATAAAAGTAACAACTTGGCTACAACGGTTTTACGTGACATGCTTTATTGCCCATATTGGATTCTGACCAACTTATGATGAGCCTGTATAAAGCGTGTGGATACTAGTGGATACTGGTAGGCTGTTTTGTAAGAAGCTGGTGTTATTAATGAGAGCCACTGCATATATTTTTGTGCAAAACATTTTTTCCGTTGGTACTTATTTCCACAGTTTATCATTATTTGAATTGGTTCATCAAAAGTGGAGATCAATGCAACCATCTCACCTGAATATAGCGTGTAAGTTGACCCCGAGAACGAACGAGAGTTTATACGAAAAACCGAACTTCCGGGCACCTCGAATAGGAGCTTCAACGTGTAAAGCGAGTAGTTTTCTTGAAATAATTTGTTTTGACGCTGTTCTTTTTACTGAAAGGGTATACAAACTTTTATAAAAATATTATTTTTCATTTCAATTTACAAAATGTGAACGATATATCAAATTAGGGAAAAGGAGAACGAAAACGTCTCGTACATCAAACGTACGTCATTCCCCATTGTTCTGGTGGTTCACGCGCCAGTATATTAGGCGGTCGTTGCATTATGTTTGTACGTTCACTTACGTCCGCAGCGTGGACAGTACAGGGGTTTTGGGGGCCGGGCTCTCTCTTTCCGACAACGAGCCAATCACGTTGCAACCTGACGCTCAGGTCAAACATTTTTGTTCTACTTTTCTTCAATAATTTAACCAGTCGTGCATGTTTTCATATATTGTAAAATTAATTTTGAATTCATCATCCATATTTATGGCCGTTTCATGGTTCAGGTCTTCGTTAAAACAAAGTATTATAGAAAACAAAATCAACCACACGTAAAGGTCCTATATAGCCGGTGGCTCGGAGGTGCCTGGAAGTTCAATCGTGCATGACCTTTACGCGAGACTTACACGGTCTATTGGCTAATCATTGTTACAATTTGGGTATCAGGAATTGGTTAATATCACATTCGCATGTAGAAATCGGCATTTTTAAAGGAAACATGATTTAGGATTTATATTGCATTATTCCTGCTTAAAACAATACAGTATTATCTTGACAGTGATATTTTGTGTCCAGAGACAATTATTTTCCAGATTAAATATGAGAAAACAATTTTTGAATATGTTTGTCCAAGCTACTCCGCCCCCTGAGTGGGACCCTCATTAACATAAGTGTGTGACGTAGATCGAGGCACATTACCCATTCATCACGGGTATGCATTGTGTGTACATTGTACGGCGAAAATTCTTCGTCCAAAATCTAAGCAAAATATAGTGTTTTTCGGCCATGCCGACAATGTGTGTGGCTGCTGGGTGCAGCAAAACAACGACGGGTGGAGTAAGCCTTCATTTATATCCAACTGAAGCGAAATATCGGAGAATTTGGACGGCGAAAGTGAAGGTGACAAGAGCAATGAGGTCCGGCCCCAGCAGCTTTTCAGCGTTATGTAGCGACCACTTTGAGCCGTCGTGTTTCGATACTGGTATTTTCAAATCCTTTGGGATGACCATTAAAAATATGCTCAAGTCCACTGCCATCCCAACAAAGTTCCCAGATGTGAGTAAGATAAAGGCGAAAGCAGTTAAACGGCCCATTCCCCGAGGAGCCTTCGCTAAAAGGGAGAAAATCAGGGTAAGTTCGATGTTAGTTGTTGTTGCAACTTACGAAATTGCACGTGTAGACCTAGTATGTGTATACGGGCCGGGTCCAGAATATCGAGTCGATCCATGAATTTCGGTGCCTCGGTCTACGTCACGAACAGCGCCCTCAATTTGAGTCTCAACAAATTTCAAAAAGGGGGGGGTCAATTTTTGAGCGGCAAATAATCACACTAAAACTTCGCTTGAACCAGTTTGGCTTCTAATTCACGATTAATACATATAAATGAATATATTTATGAAATATAATGTGATCCGGTCAATTTGAGAAGCATGGTTCCTTTAAGAGCTTAAAATCACATTTCCCCAAGTACCAAATTGGTTGAAATTTCTGTGTGTGTTCGGGGCAACCATTATAACGGTTTATGAGTAGAAATTCCGTGAAGAAAAATGTCAGGGTTGGGCATTTTTCATGTCAATTCTTACTGGACTATATTAGATGGAGCGAACCAGATCTGTGTAAAACGGGCCGATATACAGCGGCGTAATTAGGGTTGAATTTCTAGGAGGCACCTGGGGGTGCACCAATTTTTTTAAGGGGGCACCGAATGGCAACAGATGTATTGTTTGTGTGCAATTCGAAATTTCAAATGGTGGGGGAACGTGCCCCCGCAGCCCCCCCCCCCCCTGCCCCCAACCCCCCCCCCCCCCCCCCCCCCCCGTAGTTACGCCACTGCCGATATATTCAAGGGCCGATTGGGGGAGCTTAAACCTCCGGCTCAGTATTTGGACGCGAAAATTATCCTTTTAACACAGAACTTTGAACAATAATTGTGACCAGAACGCAATGTTCCCACATATACAAAGTATCATTTCCCAGGTTTATATGGTTTTTAGAGTTGTAACAAATATTTTATATCAACCTCCGGCTCACTATTTGGACGCGAAAATAATGCAAAACGGAGCGTCAAAAAACTGATGTACTTTTTGTACTTTTCTGCGGGCAATATTAGCGCCTGATTTCCTCCTAACACAGAACTTTGAATAATAATTTTGACCAGAACGCAATGTTTTCACATGTACAAAGTATCATTTCCCAGGTTTATATGGTTTTTAGAGCTGTAACAAATATTTTATATCAACCTCCGGCTCACTATTTGGACGCGAAAATAATGCAAAACGGAGCGTCAAAAAACTGATGTACTTTTTGTACTTTTCTGCGGGCAATATTAGCGCCTGATTTCCTCCTAACACAGAACTTTGAATAATAATTTTGACCAGAACGCAATGTTTTCACATGTACAAAGTATCATTTCCCAGGTTTATATGGTTTTTAGAGCTGTAACAAATATTTTGTATCAACCTCCGGCTCACTATTTGGACGCGAAAATAATGCAAAACGGAGCGTCAGATGTACTTTTTGTACTTTTCTGCGGGCAATATTAGCGCCTGATTTCCTCCTAACACAGAACTTTGAATAATAATTTTGACCAGAACGCAATGTTTTCACATGTACAAAGTATCATTTCCCAGGTTTATATGGTTTTTAGAGCTGTAACAAATATTTTGTATCAACCTCCGGCTCACTATTTGGACGCGAAAATAATGCAAAACGGAGCGTCAGATGTACTTTTTGTACTTTTCTGCGGGCAATATTAGCGCCTGATTTCCTCCTAACACAGAACTTTGAATAATAATTTTGACCAGAACGCAATATTCCCACATGTACAAAGTATCATTTCCCAGGTTTATATGGTTTTTAGAGCTGTAACAAATATTTTATATCAACCTCCGTCTCACTATTTGGACGCGAAAATAATGCAAAACGGAGCGTCAGATGTACTTTTTGTACTTTTCTACTGCTGGCAATATTAGCGCCTAATTTCCTCCTAACACAGAACTGTGAATAATCATTTTGACCAGAACGCAATGTTTTCACATGTACAAAGTATCATTTCCCAGATTTATATGGTTTTTAGAGCTGTAACAAATATTTTGTATCAACCTCCGGCTCACTATTTGGACGCGAAAATAATGCAAAACGGAGCGTCAGATGTACTTTTTGTACTTTTCTGCGGGCAATATTAGCGCCTGATTTCCTCCTAACACAGAACTTTGAATAATAATTTTGACCAGAACGCAATATTCCCACATGTACAAAGTATCATTTCCCAGGTTTATATGGTTTTTAGAGCTGTAACAAATATTTTATATCAACCTCCGGCTCACTATTTGGACGCGAAAATAATGCAAAACGGAGCGTCAGATGTACTTTTTGTACTTTTCTACTGCTGGCAATATTAGCGCCTAATTTCCTCCTAACACAGAACTGTGAATAATCATTTTGACCAGAACGCAATGTTTTCACATGTACAAAGTATCATTTCCCAGGTTTATATGGTTTTTAGAGCTGTAACAAATATTTTATATCAACCTCCGGCTCACTATTTGGACGCGAAAATAATGCAAAACGGAGCGTCAGATGTACTTTTTGTACTTTTCTGCGGGCAATATTAGCGCCTGATTTCCTCCTAACACAGAACTTTGAATAATAATTTTGACCAGAACGCAATGTTTTCACATGTACAAAGTATCATTTCCCAGGTTTATATGGTTTTTAGAGCTGTAACAAATATTTTGTATCAACCTCCGGCTCACTATTTGGACGCGAAAATAATGCAAAACGGAGCGTCAGATGTACTTTTTGTACTTTTCTGCGGGCAATATTAGCGCCTGATTTCCTCCTAACACAGAACTTTGAATAATAATTTTGACCAGAACGCAATATTCCCACATGTACAAAGTATCATTTCCCAGGTTTATATGGTTTTTAGAGCTGTAACAAATATTTTATATCAACCTCCGGCTCTCTATTTGGACGCGAAAATAATGCAAAACGGAGCGTCAGATGTACTTTTTGTACTTTTCTACTGCTGGCAATATTAGCGCCTAATTTCCTCCTAACACAGAACTGTGAATAATAATTTTGACCAGAACGCAATGTTTTCACATGTACAAAGTATCATTTCCCAGGTTTATATGGTTTTTAGAGCTGTAACAAATATTTTATATCAACCTCCGGCTCACTATTTGGACGCGAAAATAATGCAAAACGGAGCGTCAGATGTACTTTGTGTACTTTTCTGCGGGCAATATTAGCGCCTGATTTCCTCCTAACACAGAACTGTGAATAATCTTTTTGACCAGAACGCAATGTTCCCACATGTACAAAGTATCATTTCCCAGATTTATATGGTTTTTAGAGCTGTAACAAATATTTTGTATCAACCTCCGGCTCACTATTTGGACGCGAAAATAATGCAAAACGGAGCGTCAGATGTACTTTTTGTACTTTTCTACTGCGGGCAATATTAGCGCCTAATTTCCTCCTAACACAGAACTGTGAATAATCATTTTGACCAGAACGCAATGTTTTCACATGTACAAAGTATCATTTCCCAGGTTTATATGGTTTTTAGAGCTGTAACAAATATTTTATATCAACCTCCGGCTCACTATTTGGACGCGAAAATATTGCAAAACGGAGCGTCAAAAAACTGATGTACTTTTTGTACTTTTCTGCGGGCAATATTAGCGCCTGATTTCCTCCTAACACAGAACTTTGAACAATAATTTGGACCAGAACGCAATATTCCCACATGTACAAAGTATCATTTCCCAGGTTTATATGGTTTTTAGAGCTGTAACAAATATTTTATATCAACCTCCGGCTCACTATTTGGACGCGAAAATAATGCAAAACGGAGCGTCAAAAAACTGATGTACTTTTTGTACTTTTCTGCGGGCACTATTGGCGCCTGACGTCCTCTTAACACAGAACTTTGAACAATAATTGTGACCAGAACGCAATGTTCCCACATGTACAAAGTATGATTTCCTAGGTTTATATGGTTTTTAGAGCTGTAACAAATATTTTATATCAACCTCCGGCTCACTATTTGGACGCGAAAATAATGCAAAACGGAGCGTCAAAAAACTGATGTAATTTTTGTACTATTCTGCGGGCAATATTAGCGCCTGATTTCCTCCTAACACAGAACTGTGAACAATACTTTTGACCAGAACGCAATGTTCCCATATGTACAATGTATCATTTCCCAGGTTTATATGTTTGTTAGAGTTGTAACAGATATTTTATATCAACCTCCGGCTCACTATTTGGACGCGAAAATAATGCAAAACGGGGTGGGTGCGTCAGATGTACTCTTTGTACTTTTCTGCGGGCAATATTAGCGCCTGATTTACTCCTAACACAGAACTTTGAACAATAATTTTGACCAGAACGCAATGTTCCCATATGTACAAAGTATCATTTCCCAGATTTATATAGTTTTTAGAGTTGTAACAAATATTTTATATCAACCTCCGGCTCACTATTTGGACGCGAAATATATGCAAAACGGAGCGTCAGATACTGTTTGTACTTTTCTACGGGCAATATTCGCGCGTGGTTTCCTCCTAACACAGAACTGTGAACAATCATTTTGACCAGAACGCAATGTTCTCATATGTACAAAATATTATTTTCCAGGTTTGTATCTTTTTCAGAGCTCTACCAAATATTTTATATCAACCTCCGTCTCACCAAATGGAGCGTCAGTTGTACTTTTTCTCACAATTTTATGATGCACCAGTGTACCGGTAACTTTTTCTTCTTCAAAATTGTGATTGCCATTGTTCCAAGTAAAATATGTTTCACAATAATTGTTTCCTATAATAACGGTCGTTCCACGGTAGCATATGTTTATGAGCGGCATAAAACCAGAGGTGTATACACAAACTGGTTTCATTAGCTTTGTGATGTCATATAAGCCCCTCCGTAGTAAATAGAATAGCCAAAACTAGTCATGCGAGGGCGCACTACTATACGAACATCGGCCGTGCGCGCGTGAAGCAGTGCCGTACGTACGTATATTGTACGTACGATTACAACCATTAAATCGGTGAAACCCGGAGGTCGAGGAATGACAACTTTGAAATGGCAGATAAATAGTCATTTTTATTTTTTTGGGGGTAGAAAGTACGGAACTATAATATTATTAACAGGTAACCATTTCTAAGACTTGAAAACGTCGTATAAATCGTGTATAAAGCTACCTCCGGGTAGCTCCGGCTAGCTCCGACCACCTCCGACTTTTACCAACACCCTTATTGTTGTGATGATGAGTTGTGTTTCACAAGAACGTCTTCATGGATGGTTATTTTGTCAGATTTTCCTGTTTCTATAATAAACTCATGCTGGTGAGGGTATCAAATTAAAATCATTTCCGGGGTGAGTTCATGATTATTTCAAGGAGGAATAAGAAATATTTCCTGGTCAAAATACTCACGATCACAACCTGACAATCATCCAGTCATCATGTCAGTTCACAAACACCGCTTCAGCAGACTGGCTACTTCGATGCCCCCTATGAACTTCTTGCTCTGGATACTGGGTACCAGTCCGGCAAGTTACAAATCACGTGAGTTTCACGTGACATTGTTTCCCAATCGATTCCGTCAAAGCTAACACAGCGCTTTCGGCAGCGGCAAGAAATCCTTCGTTTCTCAACAGGAAATGTGGTTTAAATGACAGTCTGAGAATGCCGAGCACGTCTAGAACAAGCATGAAGAGTTTTGTGGCTTTTGTGACGCTAGTTTGTAACCTTGGTGCTGTTTTGGGCATTTATGTGCCGTCAACACAAGGTATTTCCGGAACTTTTGTAACTGAATTAAATCTTTGAACCCATTAATTATAACAATTTGCAGGTACCGTGCGTTGTATAAACTTGTATTAATGCAAGTTGCAACTTGTAAGTAAGCAATGCGGCCTGCTAAAATCTATTTTTTTTTCTGGCAAGTTTTAAACACATGTATTTGATTTTTGATATGTAGCATTAATTTTTAAGTATTTTCTTTTGATGTCCAAAACACAAGTCTTTCCTACATACGTTTGAGATGGGAGGATTCAGCTATATAGTCCAAGCAACTTCTCTCTCCCTCTCTTCCGGTGAAGTACAGTCCACCATCTGGTGTATTCGTACTGCGGGATTTGTCTCGTTCCAACAGCAAACATCGTGATGTTGAATACAATTTACGACGGGGAACTAGGCAGTTCCGTAACGAGGGCTGCCGTAACAATAGCCACTGCGTTTTACAAAATTTAGATGTGTAAAAGTGCCATTGGTTTATCCAGTTGACTTGGTAGGTGTTTCGGACAACTTCACTTATTTAAACCATATCTTGTTTTAAGGTCCTGATGAAACCTTTCCTCAATCTTTTGAAGGAAAATTTCCCAAATTTTCTTTTGCCAATTGAAGATGGCGTTTTGTCTTTCCTGGCCTTGGGGGATTGGGGAGGTATGTCACTTTCACCGTATACCACGATCGACGAAGTTGCATGTGCCAAGCAGATGGGAATGATTGCCACGAAGATAAACTCCTCGTTCGTTTTAGCCCTCGGGGACAACTTCTATCAATTTGGCATACGAACTGATGCCCATGACAAGAGATTCAAGGTATGCAAATAAGTAGTCAAACTATAGCCTGAAATACTGTACAGACATCTAGTCATGGACTCATTGGTACAGACTCCAAGCAAGTACCGTACTAAAAAGTGTATCAATTACGTTGACCCTACTTTTCCACCTCCAAAATGTCTCGCTCAAAAAGTCACTGAAAATAGCAAGTTGCAACACTGAAACCAGTCCATACTATTACAAGTAAGGATCATTTTGTTTTTGGCAAGTTCACCCCGCACAAGGCTAAAAGCCAATCGAGATACATGTACAGAGCTACAAAAGGAATCAAAGATACAAGAGGTAGAAATTAAGATTCCTCTTGAAGCAGGAAAGATCTTAAGATGAAGGGAAACATGCACCAGGCAAAGAATTCCAGAAGGGGAAAAGCTATTGGCATAGCATTTTGTTCTAGGTCGGGGAACAGGCAAAAAGCTGAGTTTCACACTCAAACACACCCTAACTGGAGGAACCAAGCTGGAAAAGCCGGTGGAACATTTTCCATGGAAATATCTGTAGAACAGACTAAGGGTAGCAACAGATCTCCGGTGAGAGAGTGATTGTAAGGATGAGCCCAACTCTTCTCCAACCAAATTAATAATGCGCCTCTGTGCTCTACAAGTACATATAGAGTGACAAGCAGAAGGACCAGCAGAGAATACATACATGTAGTTGTCTTGTAAGTTAATAAAACTGGGTTCTTACCTTTCAAAAAGAGAGAAATATAGGCAGTAAATGACGGAGCAACTGTGGCAAGTACCATTGTATTACAACATGCACGACATGTATGTAGGTAGAATTGCACATTGTAAAATAGTACACTTGCTCCATCATTTTACCACCCCAAATTTCTCACTGTTTAAAAAGGTATTAAAGAACACACTGAAAGTTTTATTAACTTCTGTAATCCGTATTTGGTGCTATGGTGCAGCAATTTTCTGTGGCATTTTTGGCAAGAGGTAAAAAAGTGGGTTTAATGTAAATTACTAGAAACTTTTTGGTACAATACTTGCTTGGACTCTATACTGACAGGTCTATGACCAGATGTTCAAAAAGTTCGTATTGGAAGCCAAATTAATCAGACTAGCAAATAAGTCACATGGTTTTGGCAATCAGTACCCTCATTTCAGAAAGGAGGAACCTTGGTGTTGCAAGATTAATTGGCAGACGGGGATTCTATTTCAGTCTTAACCTCAGGGGCGGATCCAGGAATTTTTACTCGGGAGGAATTAAGTCCCAAAATATTTGCTATTAACCCTTTGCGTACGGAAGACGCCATATGGCGAACAAAAAACAGTGCCACCAGGCCGGATTACGCCATTGGCTGCTGTTTGTGCAGTTTCAATCCATTGTTGGATTATTGTGTATGTCATGTTTGACTGCACGAACACATTGTGGCCGTTTCACTTGGCTGCCAGAGCCGCCGCAACACCCCGACGTCTCCCGTAAAATACCATGCTCAATGGGTTAACAAAACCAAGATGCACCCATTGGTAAAATAATTTGACAGTTTATTATAAATATTTATGGATGGAGGCTGGTACTTTTTCTGACATTAGTGGTGCCATTTAACCCTATAAACTCCCAGTTGATCTGCCACTTTGGGCCAGATAGATTTTTATCTTACCCAGTAGAGAAATAGAAGACAAAAAGTCTAAGGTTTGATAATTTTCAAGTTAACATAATGCCCCCCCCCCCCCCCAAAAAAAAAAAAAAAAAAAGTTTGTCAAACAATCCACAAGGGAAACTGACAAGGTAAATTTTTGAATACATTTTCAAAGTGAACAAAGAAACTGGCATGAGCGGGATTCGAAGGATCCGGAGGTCACAGGTTCGAATCCCGCTCGTGCCAGTTTCTTAGTTCACTTTGAAAAAATTGAAAGGATTGGTTTCCATGTGTAGAGCATTTATTAATTTTTGAAAGAAAATTTCTCAATCTTTTTTCTTCTTTTTTATTATTGGTTCCATGTGCGAAGCATTGATTTACTTTTTTAAGAAGATATCTCAAAAATAATGGAGACACATTTTAATGAAATTGTTTATTTGTTTTTATCATTGATTCAAATCACTTTTTTTGTAAAAGTCTTATTTTAGCAAAATAAATTAGGGTTGGCTGATTAAAATCACGTTGATTTAAATCAGCCAATCCTGTTTGCACCTATGGACCAAGTCCCTCCTCTTCCTCTGACTATAACTCCACCAATGTGTCTCCGGAACTGTAAACTGGTACTCTGCATCATTACAGGAGACCTTTGAGGACGTGTTTACTGCCCAGTCCTTGCAGACGCCATGGTACGTTCTTGCTGGGAACCATGACTGGATAGGTAATGTCACAGCAGAGATCGCATACACACAGCTCTCAGACAGATGGTAAAGAATTTTCTTCAGAGAAATCTATCACCCTAAATATGTCACTCTATAGGGCAAATACAAAACAGAGTAATCCAAAAATAATGGGTTACTATGTTAATCATACCCCCCTTGTTTTTCATGTGGCACTACTAAATCCAACAATTTCCAACAAAACTGAAATGTGAAGCATGGATGCAACAAAATCCAACAGCAAATTTGGTTGGATTCTGCAGTTTACCACCTACACATGAGCATTGGCATTTTGCAGTTACCCTAACAAAATACAACAGGGTCATTCCATTAAATTTGGGGTCCAATTTTGGTGTCCCTGCAGGTTACATCTGATGACACATATTACAGGTTTAAGATTGTGGGGACCACAATGTCGCTTCCCGTAAAATTGGGTGTGATCCCCGTCTATACGGCATTCTGGGTTTATGACTTCTGACTAGCGCCCACCCGAACAAAGATCTATACTGACAATTTGGGAGACCGCCAACATAGGGCAAGATAACTCAGTAGGTAGAGCACCGGTACGGTATTCCAGAGGTCGCAGGTTCGAATCTCGCTCCTGCCAGTTTCTTTGTTCACTTTGAAAATGGCTGTTTACAGTTATCATTTGTAGGACAAAAATGAATTCATATAATCAGGATAAAGTTATTTGGTCACATTAAAAGTAGTGTACACGATTGGTAATCCTCCAATTTTTGTTTACTGAATTATTATGAAATACCTTACTAGACTAAGTTAATAGTAGTCTCAATCATCCTGTGAAATGATGGCACCAGGTGTGCTGTCGTTGTCAAGAAAAGTGGAAATTTATATCGTTTTTCAACGATTTCCAGCTGGAAATCGTCGGAAAAACTGCCGTGTAGCCTTTAGTCAAGGCGCGCATGGCTACCCGGATGAGTGACGGGCCCTGGACATGCTGGCATTCGGGGCGCGTCACGCGTCCAGGTATAGCCACAAGCACCTTGACAAAAGGCTATCATCCGCCCGGCGGTTGAAAACGAGCGCCGTTTTTCTCTCAGTTTTTTTCACCATTTCACCATCCAACAACGCAAAACTTTGAACAGGTCAGTGGAACGATATTTCCTATAAAATATTAACCCCTAAATCCGCCCATTTCTGAAAATTGCAACAATGACCAATCATGTACAATACATTTAAATCATGTATTTGTATAATTATATTAACTGAGGAGTAAACAGTTTTCATCAGTCCGCAAACACAATGAATGAAAGGCTATACAAATTGAGGCATGTAATGTAGTTGTGCATCGCATAGGCCTCAGCCCAACTTGGATAAGAAAATGTTAGCAACCATGTTAAACATTGTTAAAAGTGATCAAATTATAATAGCCCATTGGTTTTGGATTTAATTACCTTGTTTCATAAGCTCACTATAAAATTGGTGATGTCTTGTTGAGCACATTTCCCCTTTCATTATTCCCCTGTCATTATTCCCCTGTCCGAATTAACTTTCAGGCACTGTACTCACCTGGCTGTCTAATCACATCCTTTCACTGTTGTTCCAAAGGCTAGTACTGTGAGATACTCTTCAATTTTGTTTTCCCTTGTACTTCCTCTCTGTTGGAACTCCTTAACTGTAACCTGCTTCCCTTCCTATTCAAACAAAATGTGAATAGATGCCTTCTGTGATTTCTGTTTTATTTTTTTTTTTACTTTTGTAGCCCACACCATGAGTGGTCTTTTGGCCTTCTGTTTGGTGATACCCATAAAAAAAGTAACAAAATGTTGCAACAGTAGACATTTATAATTCCTCCGACATTCGCTGTACACATAATTAAAATTTTAATCATTTTGGCCGCAGTCACCTTGATCCGTCACTGCCCTTTTTTACCCATTATTTCCTACCCAGGACATTCCCGTCATTGTACTACTCATTCAACCAAACCATCCCAGGAACCAAGGCAATCGTTTCCTTCATCATGCTAGACACGATTGTGTTGTGCGGAATCATAGATGACTTCAGCATAGAGGAGTTGGAGGGACCGTTGAATAAGAGCGCAGCAGAAGAGGAATTGAAGTGGCTTGAGAAGGAACTCCAGGCGACTCGGGGGTAATTTGTTACATCCGTCAATATCTTTAGCCTATTTGATCAGTGTTTTTTTTTGTTTTTTTGATTATTTCCAAAAGAAGACTTCGTCTTAACCCCTTGGGTACGGTATTTTACGGGAGACGTCGGGGTGTTGCAGCGGTTCTGGCAGCCAAATCGAACCGCTACAATGTGTTTTTGCAGTCAAGCATGACATAAACAATAATCCAACAATGGATTGAAACTGCACAAACGGCGGCCAATGGCGTCATCCGGCCTGGTGGCACTTCTTTTTTTTAAAGCCATATGGAGTCATCCGTACGCAAGGGTCTATGACTTTCTGGTTAGTTGGTGTGGTCACAAGTCGTATATATTTAGAGAGCAACTAAAACGCCAAATTTTGTTTTTACTTTTTGGACTTTTCCGACAGTTTAAATACTCTTTTAACTGATGGAGATTAGTTTGCAGACGAGAGGGATTTTTTAATTTAAAAAAAAAGGGTTGTTATTCTGAACCATTTATTCTGTTTCGCGAAAGCTCATTATGTATGTAAATGTATGTACATGACTCCGTGACGTACACGTGTAGAGTCAGTTGATGCTACAGCCAAACACTGTGCATGTACATGTATGTACGTGAAATTGATGCTGCTGGAAGAGTTTTAGGCGACATAACTCCTCCGTTTTCCCGTCTATTTTGTCCAATTTTGATATTATTTCAGTATGAGCATGGTTCTGAGATAATTATTATGCCTCGATCGTGTGTAGTTGGGGGTTGCACAAGGAACAGCGACAAAAACCCTGACCTAACCTTCCTGCGATTCCCAGTGCTGAATGGAGTTCAAAGGCGACAGTGGGTCTGCTTTGTAGACAATACAATATCAGATTTTCGGCTGTCGAAATGGTCGAAAATATGTTCAGAACATTTCACCAAAGACTGCTTCTGCTTCTGCTTTATACTGCAAGAATCTCCTCGTAGGGATATATGAAGTTGCAGGTGCAACGTGGCAGTGGCAGACAATGATTTTAGTAATATCCCCCTTTAACAGTTAATGAGATGTGGAGCCTATTAAGATGAGCTTTGAATATATCAACTGACTTAGATTCTCTGATGTCCGGTGTAAGAAGATTCCATTGAGTAGTTGTTAACTTAAAACAGTCTTTTTTCACTGCCTGATGATTAAATGAAATTGAAGACGATTTCCGTGTTTCTATTTGGGATCCTTCTGATACAGACCGATACTGATCTGTATCAATTGCAACCAAGTGGTGAATAGACTTGTAGAGTAGAGTCAATCTAGAGATAGTTCTACGCTCCTCCAGAGACTTCCATTTCAATTTGGAAATCATAGCTGAAACACTACTTCTACGACTGAAATCTTTACACACAAATCTTGCTGCTCTACGTTGTACTGCTTCAAGTCTATTTATGTAGTCTTGATGGTGTGGATCCCATATGCTTGAACAGCACTCCAGTTTAGGTCTAACCAAAGTTTTGTAGGCAGTTTCCTTAACTTCCGCAGAAAAGCTAAAAAGATTCCTACGTAGTAAACCCAATATTTTGTTTGCTTTGGAGATATTTCAATCATATTTGCATTTATATGATCTGCCCAGTTCAATTTATTGTTGATTTCAACTCCCAAATACGTATTTTTATGACTGTTAACAGTTTTGAGTGGTGTCTCTCTCATTGTATAGGTTGATTGTAGGAACTTCTTCTTGTGAGTAATGTGCATAGTGTAACACTTGTTGATGTTAAATTTCATTTGCCAACATGACTCCCAATGACAAAGTGTATTTATATCTCTCTGTACAGGGCGTATCAAAAAAAACGCAACAAAATAATCATGTCGAATTTGGTCAAAATTGTGTTAGGTACATAAAAGTGCCTGGTATCATCTTAAAGCCACATATCTCCTCTTTCCAACGATAGGTCATTTGTTCACAGGCGGCAATGCTTGGCTGAACAGTCATTGTTTTTGCACAATGGGTCAAATTCAGCTTGGGACCAAGTTTTAGTGCAGTAAGCAATGATAAGTGGATGCAGTGCTATTGAAAGAAATTAAGTTAACACAAAACAGACGAAAAGTTAATACTCACAACGTTTGTCCTCATCTCATTGTGAAGAAATGGGGGCCATGTTGAGGGGCATGGGATGTAATAATTGCTGAATAAACTGCACAATGAGATGAGGACAAACGTTGTGAGTATTAACTTTTAGTCTGTTTTGTGTTAACTTAATTTCTTTCAATAGCACTGCATCCACTTATCATTGCTTACTGCACTAAAACTTGGTCCCAAGCTGAATTTGACCCATTGTGCAAAAACAATGACTGTTCAGCCAAGCATTGCCGCCTGTGAACAAATGACCTATCGTTGGAAAGAGGAGATATGTGGCTTTAAGATGATACTAGGCACTTTTATGTACCTAACACAATTTTGACCAAATTCGACATGATTATTTTGTTGCGTTTTTTTTTATACGCCCTGTATAGCCCGGGTGTCGTCTTTTGTTTTTATTTCACGATACAGGATACAATCGTCTGCTAGTAGTCTCACTTGAGATGTTATCCTTTCCGGCAAGTCATTTATACATAGAATGTATTGATAATAGTGTTAGTATGAAAACTCAGCTGGGTTTGAAGGCACAATTCCGTTTGAAGACTGGAGCCATTCAAACTCAAAAGGCACCGAGCATTCCAAATCCTGTCCCGGACTCACGCGCCCCAGTACCACAACGACGTTCCCTGCAGTTGCCGGCTCGAGCAGCCAGAGCCCCGGCCGTCTCCCTGTATCTGTCACGCTCGCTTGACCCAACGTGCATTGTACACGTACGGTACTGTAAATAGGCTGCATGCGATTGAGTCTGGTACCTTATAACAGAAATTGTGTGTATAGTTCCGAGAAGGTGCGGGTCCTTATGAGGGCTGCATAAGCAAAGTCGCCAGACTAGAGTATAGCATCAGCTCACACACAACTCGCCGCGCAGGTCCCAATAAAAGCCGACTGCAAACAAAGGAAAGTATGACTCATAACTAACTTTTCAGCAAGAACAAGCCTACAACCCCAATTCAAAATGTGTCTCACAAAACATCTAGATGTCAACACTTTTAAGTCCTTTTAAATATATTTTTTTTCTAATCCTTGTATATGTATGTGTTTTTCTTGTATTTATATAATGACTGCCTGAATAAACTATTAAACTATTATAACACTTTAAATATGTTTACCGTAGTGTTACACCTGAATCATGTGCAAAAAGCACAGCAAGTAATACTAGCCTTAGACCGAAAAATACGTACAGACTCTACGTAAAACATTGTCATATAATACAGTGACGCCATATGTTTCTACACGTATACGTCATCACTCGCGCGATACGGCACGCAGTTAACCTCGGCCTTTTCTGAATCGAGTCAAAGTGGCTCAGAAGGAAAAGGCTCAAAAACATATTTTATTTTTTTTCAGAATCATCAAGAAACTTGTTACATTCGTTTTGGGGAGGCATAAACTATCAGATAAGTCCAAAAAGTCAACAAAACAATTGGTGTTTAGGTCTTTAAGTAATTGTATGTACCGAATTGGTCGGGCATGGTTGTTTAAATGAATTGAGAAGGTCACGCTGTCCCTAGATGCACGCATGTAAATATTTAAAGGTAGTACGCTCGGAATGTTAAATATGCAGAATATATACATGATTGCATTATTTGCCGGTAAAGTAGCGAACGCCATGATTTTGCTCATGCTGATCATTGGCAAGGTGAACCAGTCTTCATAGGCAAATATGATCAGTGGGACATTTTCCGTGGGAACCTTTAGCAACAACGTGTCGTTCGCAACATATTTAAATAACCACACCCTAGCTGCGAAACGGGCCTTGCATTTCATGCATATATCTGCACACAGTCACGCACCGTAATTGTGGAGACATAACACCGGTCGTGCGATAGACGTTGTGGGGGCCAACAATTTTATGCGGACAGAGAAATTCCCCCATAACTCTGTCCTAATTTGCCTAACCAATAAAAATGCCCCCACTATGCGGTTGATGCCTACCCACACACAACATACACAAGTGTGTAAATACCGGCAATCGCGGACCTCCTATATTGTCCCTCTTTTGTTTGTACTTTAACTTTTTCGGAAGGCCTCCCATATGTTTTGTACACGATTTTCAATCGTGGACGTTCGGTCAATCGTGGACCCTTAATTTGTCTATGCCCTAACCCTTTTGTCCCTAGTCCATGATTGCCGGTATTCACAAACACACACACACAGTCGTGTACCGACCTCCAAACGCGGACGTCCCATTGTTCCTCTTTTGTTTATACTCTAACTTTTTTGGAAGGCCTCCATAGGTTTTGTACACACTTCCAATCGCGGACGTATGCTGGGAATCGCGGACGATATTGTTCTCTTTTGTTCTCTGGCATTTTTCGTCCGCGGTTTGAATACACCAACGCGCCCACACACATGTGTAAACACCTTCAATCAGGGACCTCCTATTGTCCTATTGTTTATACTTGTCCTATTGTTAATGGTCTCCAATTGAATGCAAAAACAAACCCACACACACCAGGCGACGAGGTATTGCTCCTCTTGATTTGTATCCTGGATTTCTAACGGAGATCTCCCATGCAGTTCCCTGCACTAGAATGCCATATCATATGGCATCATTCTAGGGCCAAGTAAACCTAAGAAAACGTTTTAAATGTTCGGATTCAATATAGATATTTTCAGCACAGACATTGAACAACAATGAAGCAATATTATCTCCTGATGAAGTGCAATTGGTTTCATAACTAGCTTGTGATGATGTCATGTTTTTCAGTACCTGTATGTTTTGATTCAATTGTACCACTCTGTAGTGTTTTTTCCGATTATATATTTCCCTCCATACAGGTCAGACTACGTGATTGTCGCTGGCCATTACCCTGTGTGGTCAATAGCTGAGCATGGACCTACCAAATGTCTGGTGTCCCGTCTCAGGCCATTGCTCATCAAATACAAGGTCAACGCTTACTTTTGTGGGCACGACCACAACCTTCAGGTAAGTTATTCTCTCTCCAACCCACCTTCCCCCCCCCCCCCAAAAAAAAATAACCGACCAAAGAACAATTTTTAAAACCCAAAGAACTTCAACCTTGTCACACCCGGTGGAATCTCAATTTTTCAATCTCGCATGCAACTCTGCGTCATTTCGCATTTGTCTTGAGTTCAAACCGGGGTATTAGATCTCACCCCATTTCATACCGTTTTCAACTTGGGCAAGAGTTTTTAACTGCGGGTGAGAAATCTCACTTGAACCCTGGTCTGGTAATTAAGCTTGGGAGACTCTGTGCAGGAGTCGACTCAAACATGACTCCAACATTGGAATCAGAATTGCGATTTCATTTTCTTATTATTTTTTAGGAGTCACCTTCTTGAAGTGTTTTATTGAAGTAGATTCCATGCACTTCTGCCCGACAATTCTGAAACTTGCCAACTCCAAGAAATGATTTAACCCATTGAATATGGACGACAGACATAGCCATGGTTTGAAAAAGACCACTTGGCCGGTTGTTGGCTATGGTATATATGCGCATTCCTTCATGTATTTAATTCATTGTTTACCTATTGTGTATATGCTTGGCTTCACAAACATATGTATGGCATACCAGCACCCCATTAACAACATGCTACACTTCACAGAGCTAGCCGTTTCATCCCTGAAAACAATTACGACGGCACGCGGATTCAGTGGATGTGCCCATGATGCCATTTTTTTTTTTTTTTTTTTGGGGGGGGGGGGGGGGGTATGCAA
Organism: Hippasteria phrygiana; assembly: GCA_037893225.1. NCBI lineage: Eukaryota > Metazoa > Echinodermata > Asteroidea > Valvatida > Goniasteridae > Hippasteria > Hippasteria phrygiana. The sequence goes on along the minus strand of JAZGUH010001163.1, from coordinate 95,406 downwards.
ATTGCCCATCACATGCACAAGGCTAAAGGCCACTCGAGGTGTGGGCTACAGAGGAAAGTGTGGAAGAACCAGCCATTCACACTAAAACAAGTCTGATCTCTTCACAGTATAAATAGGGTTGGGATGGGTAGTCCACTGCAAGGCATTAATAATGCCTCTCTACCCATATTAGGCGTAGAAATGCTGTAGCCCAGGACTGGGCTCGAACCCACATCCTGCAGACCACGAATTCAATGCTCCAAACCACTAGGCCACGGCAAGAGTCGATTCTGAGTGGAATTGACATTTCTGCTCGGAGTAGGAGCTGGCCCCAAAAATGTCGGAGTCGCCCAAGCCTGTGAATAATGGCACAAAGTTGAAAATTGTGATTTGTGAAATGTTGCTTGTTAAATGTAGTGTTCACGATAGGTAATCCTCCAATTTTTTTTTTTTACTGAATTATTATGAAATACCTTACTAGACTGCAAGTTAATAGTAGTCTCAATCATCCTGTGAAATGATGGCACCAGGTGTGCTGTCGTTGTCAAGAAAAGTGGAAATTTATACCGTTTTCCATCAATTTCCAGCTGGAAATCGTTGGAAAACTGCCCTGTAGCCTTTAGTCAAGGCGCGAGTGGTGTGCCCCGGATGTGCTGGCATTCGGGGCGCGACACGCATCCAGGTAGCCACGCGCGCCTTGACTAAAGACTATTATCTGCCCGACGGTTAAAAACGAGCGCCGTTTTTCTCTCGTTTTTTTTCTCCATCCAACAAAGCAAAACTTTGAACAGGTCAGTTGAACGATATTTCCTATAAAATACTAACCCCCAAATCCGCCCATTTCTGAAAATTGCAACAATGACCAATATCATGTACACTACATTTAAAATCCCCTGTCAACCCAAAGATTTGTCTAGTTTGAGAAGGCTATTTATATAATGGATTCTGAAAATGTTGTGTAAATATTTTTTTAGCGTCAAACAAACCACAAGGGAAACTGACTAGGTAATTTGAATGAATGTTTTAAGTGAACAAAGAAAACTGGCAGGAGCCGGAATACCATACTGGTGGCTGCAGTTTTCTTTATTCACTTTAAAACCTCATTCAAATAATCTAGAGAGTTTCCTTTGTGCTTTGTTTCACATTATAAGTTTAAAAAAGACGTATCCTGATTGAGTGATCCCCACAATGTCACTTCCCAGGTTGTATCGTAAAGTTGGGGCGTGATCCCTGGCTATACAGTATTATGGGTTTGACTTCTGACAAGTGCCCCCCGAACAAAGACACTGACAATTTGGGTGACCACCAATATAGGGCAAGATAGTTCAGTTGGTAGAATGCCTGTACGGTATTCCGGCGGTAGCAGGTTCAAATCCCGCTCCTGCCGGGTTTTTTTGTTCACTTTGAAAATAAATATTTTATTGTCACAATTTACAGTGCATGCAGAAATGGGTATTGAAAGCTATAGGTTGCCAATCTAATGCAGTAATTTCTTCTCCATACTAGCATTTACGTGAAGACAATTCGACGGTCGAGTACTTCGTGATTGGTGCTGCTCACATCCTAGACCCCTCTCAGAAACACAAGGATGACGTGCCCAAAAACTCTCTAAAGTTTGCCTACTCCGATGCGTTCGGACTGGGGGGGTTCGCTTACATCGAGGCAACCCCTCAGAGCATGAGGTTAGTCTTTGCCAGTGGACAAGCCGGTAAGGATCTGTACATGGCAGAAATCAAGCCACGTTCCAATCAATAGTCGGATTAATGGGTGTAAACTCTGACCTGCCATCGTTGGTGGTAGGTGGGAGGGGTGAGATAGGGTAGCAGTGTTAATTAGCTCCTCTTTTCTGTCTTCAGTACAAAATGTTCCTGTTGGTAATCAGCAATGCAATTTCTTGTGTGCAATGTGTTTATTTTTGCACTTTTGTATGTAGTTTACCTGCTAACTTAACCCTAACTACCCCAAGCCTTACAAACTCCAACAGCAGGTTGTGTTGAATTTTGATGGTTCAGTACTGCAGGGCCTTGGCACCATTACTTTACATGGAGCTATGATTCCCCAATTTGTCCAAGTCCAAAGAATGTGCCATAGGTTTACTGCACAATGTTGGATTTTTGCAGGTTGAGGACACTTCCTAGTTAAAATGCCTAGGGGGTTAGGGTTAATAAATGAAATTAAATGCTCTGTAGACTAGTATACTAGTTTCCCCCCAAGGTGCAGGCCAATTTTTAAGGAAAACAATGTTATGGGAATCACCACGGGAGGCTAGTTTGATTCATGCATTGTACTATTTGTAGATTATGAATACAAGTTTGGACTTTACCTGCATATACTGTTGTATACAAAGTCTGAAAAATCCCTCCTTTGCGCCCCCCCCCCCCCCCCCCCCTGACAAAACCACTCTCAAAAAATCCCTGTAGCATGTCGTGCCACTTTGAGTGGAATATGCATGCTGTCCATTGTAGTGCATAAATTTTACGTTAGGAAAAGCACCAGTATCGTTTTCCGATTGTTCGGCCGAACAATCATTGACCTCTATTGACCAAATGTAGTTAATCCGTGTTGTGTCTAAAATGGGTTAACAATCCGAAAACGGGCGTACGCGTAGTGTACCGAAGCGACGCGTTGTAACCAGTGCATGCAGTGGATCTTGGACGTTCCGCTCGGCCTCTGTACATGTTATGTGACCAATTGAAAACTATCCCATTTACAAAAATTGGGCTTATTTTACAAGAGGCCGCTATAACAAATGCCGCCCGACGGTTGAAAAGAAACGCCGTTTTTCTCTTGGTTTTTTTTCCCCCCATCCACGAATGCAAAACTTTGAACAGGTCAGTGGAACGATATTTCCTATAAAATACCCCCAAATTCGCCCATTTCTGAAAATTGCAACAATGACCAATCATGTACACTACCTTTACCACGTGCGCATGCAGCGCGCTCGACTGGTTTACTTAAATAAGCACTTCATTAGCATCACTACGTACACTAGCGGTCCATGATGACACATACAAAAAAATGTCTACAATTTGTATAGTTCTTCCCCAACTTGCCCCATGTTAATTATTTCTCCTGTTATTGCAGCTTCTTAAAGGTTTCTAGAATTACTTTTCAAAGGCACTTCATTTAAGTTTTGATGAGCACCATAGAGGTCAATTATTTCACTTGAACAGAGTCTAAAGCCATTATGCATTATGGTATTAACAACTTGTATGCAATATTATTGACAGTACTCCGACATTTCTAGCAGGAAATATTTGACTGTTTTACTCGATTAAGCACTTCATTAGCATCACTACACCAGCGGTCCATGATAATTACACATGAAAAAAGGTATACATCCCCTTGTTAGTCACTTCTCCTGTTATTGCAGCATTCTTAAAAGTTTCTAGAATTACTTTTTAAAGGCACTTCATTTAAGTTTTGATGAGCACCATAGAGGTCAATTATTTCACATGTACATGTACAGAGTCCAAAGCCATTATGCATTACGGTATAAACTGTAACAACTTGTATGCAATATTATTGACAGTACTCTGACATTTCTAGTAGGAAATATTTGACTGTTTTACTTAAATGAAGTGCTTTTGAAAAGTAATTCTAGAAACTTTTAAGAATGCTGAAATAATTAACAAGGGGCAAGTTGGAGAAGAACTACACAAAATGTAGACCTTTTTTCATGTGTCATCATGGACCGCTGGTGTAGTGATGCTAATGAAGTGCTTATTCAAGTTTTGATGAGCACCAGAGGTCAAAGCCATTATACATTACGGTATAAACCAAGTACATGTATTAATTTTGCTTATTATTTGCCATACTTAACAACTTGTATGCAATATTATTGACAGTACTATGACATTTCTAACAGGAAATATTTGTTAGGACAGGTATAACAGATCAGGGTGCAATTTCATGGGGGCTGTTAAGCACAGAAATTTGCTTAGCATAAAATAAATCTTCCCTGGTAAAAACAGGATTAACAACCAAAATGTTATGTGGTGGATATTGCTTGTGATTGGTACTTTGCTGTTGTTTGCTTAGCATGAAAATCACGTGAAGTTTTGGAAGGGGCCAATTTCAAAGAGCTGTTAAGCACTAAAATTTGCTTAGCATAAAAATGTCTTGCTTAGTAAAAACAGGTTACCAGCCAAAATTCCATGTAATTTTCATGCTAAGCAAACAACAGCTGAATGCCAGTCAAAAACAATATTCCACACATGGAAATCTGGTTGGCAATCCAGTTTTTATCAAGGAAGCATTTGCATGCTAAGCAAATTTTTGTGCTTAACAGGTTTATGAAATTGGCCCCACTAGGTAAACATGTTTTTAAAGCAAGACTTTGTGTGTCGTGTAGTGTAATGTGTAGTTCATGGCTTAATTTGTTTTATATGGTAAAAAATGCTAGTGATTTTTGTCAGTTCCAAGTGAACGTCAATTTCATACTTCTTGAATTTTTCGTGAAACTTTGAAGGAGGGACAACATTTAGCCTGGGCTCAATAGGGAAGCAGGGTTGAACGAAATTGTTGGGGAGGGGGTGGGAGCAGGGCTTGCTTCACATTGCTTCCAAATCTTCGGATCAACTAGGATTGTCAGTATCTGAAATAGACTTCATCACTTAAGAAATCTATCCATGCACCATACAGTGGACCTATTTGATATTTGTAAGCCATTGTACTCATTGTTGCATACAGCCCGTAATTGTGGTTTCACAATGTATATTTTTTAAGTATGTAGTAAATTTAAAGAATTTGGAAGATTTTCAAAACCCAGAACATTGTTACGTAAGGATATCCCCTAAAGGGACCACCAATTTTTTTTTTATCGCACGACATAAGTGCACGAAGAAGGAGTTATAGATGCACATGACGTGAGAAAGACTGGACAGTCTTGGGGCCAAGGCCCTATACAAAATTGACATCATGTACATGTAGGCCTACTCATAAAATGTAGCCACATCATCATGAATAGCTTTTATTAAGAAGAGAAAAAACTGTCATGAGTGTTACTGTGTAAACTGCGGAACAAGCCTGCCTGCCGCGCGAGCTGAGCCACTACGACGAGTGGTTAATAACTTGTGCAATTATGTCGTGTGCACGAGATGGAACAAAATAAATTGGAAGTCCCTTTAGGGGCTCCGTAGTTACGCATATGGTTTCAAATAATTTTATTTACTGAGAAGAAAACAACAAAACGGATGCAAAACTTCTTCTTCGGGGGTGAGGAGACTTTCTTCCCCACCCCCAAAGCTTTCAGAGTTTTAACTCTTAGTAGATTTGAACTTCACAAAATGCCACTTTTTTATGATTTCAGTCTAAAATCAAGGTTGTGTGTGGACAGTGCTTCCATGGCATATATAACGATTGCAAGTTATTTTCGTTAAACATAAAAACTTTTTTGACGTAAGTCTTCATCATGTACCAATGTGCCTAACAATTTTACTTACAAAAATTATAATATATTTTGTGTACTTTCATGTTTGTGACTGAATATTTTATGAGAATGGAAAATAAACTTTATATTACCAGGCAAGAAGTGTATTTAAATACTGTCAAAATCAAAAAAATTCTTGTCAATTTCAGGGATAGAGTATGGTTTTTAATTACTAGTTTCATTAATTGATTTGTATTTGTTGTTAGTATCTTGTATATTGTAAACCTCCTGAAGATTCCTTGCAGAATTTTATCTGGAGGTGTCATTGAGAGTGGCACTAGTCAGATTTAAGAGCATACTTGAAGGAGACTATTCCATTCTATGGTAGTTTTGATGAAGGAGGAGTTTGCAAATGCATCAGTTTTTGTATGTTGCTGCTGAAATTGCATGAGTGACCTCTTCTATTCCTAGTTGTTTTTGGCTTGATGTCCAGTTGACCATGCCACTGATCATCTTTTCGAGTGAAGTGAGACGGTGGCACTTTCTTCTTCAGTGATTCCCAATCCAAATTCTTAAGGATAGAAGTGATGCTTGTATCTTTCCCATACGTGTTTGTAAACAAATCTTGCTGCTCTCTTCTGGACACATTCGATACTATCAATATTTTTCTTGGTGTATGGATCCCAGGATGCAATAGCGTAATCTAAGTGTAGTCTAACCAAAGTCATGTACACAATGTATAACTTTTCTTTGATGGATGGGGCACATTGGTGGAAATTCTGCCTAATGAAGTTAAGCACCCTGGTTGCATTGGAAGTTGTATGTTCAGTCTGTTCATTCCAGCGCAGTTCCCGTTGAAAGAAGATACCGAGGTACTGGGTGTCATTATGATAGCCATTGATCTCTATGTAAATTGGACAGCACATTGTCCGGTGAAGCCGCTGTCCACCATATTACCACTCCCAGAACAATACATTTAGTCCTCCTTGCATAGAGGGGAGTGTTAATATGGAGCAAGTTCGATCAGGGACCAATGGTTAACTAGTGGTTGGTTCGTGACGTACGTCGCGCATGAGCACTGAAGTTGAAACGCGACCATGAGAAAATGGCGGTGGCCAGTTCTTTTTACGTTTTTGACGAGTTCATAGATGAAAGCGACACGGACGATATTTGCTCAGTATATCAACAATGTCACAAGTGGTAACGTGTGCATTATTTTAACATGTTAAAAGAAAGACAAAGTAACAAAAAACGTTCGTTCACTAGTGCTGCTGAATATTTACGTTTTTTCGCCATTTTTCTGATAAATGGTCCTCTCTGCACTGTGCAATTAAAACGGCTATTGGTAACCAGCGATGCGACCAACCTCGGTAGGCTGGTCGCGAATCGTTGACTAGACTAGTCCAACCATCGTCGACTAGCGTGCGTTCGATCAGGGTTAGTCGAACTATGGTTAACTATAGTCCTTGATCGAACTTGCTCATGGCTGCTTCATTGTCCGGTGAAGCCGCTGTCCACCATATTACCACTACCAGAACAATACATTAATCCTCCTTGCATAGAGGGGAGTGTTAATATGGCTGCTTCTGGCTTCAGTTTTGTTCAAGCATATATGCCGTCTAGATTTAAAATGGTTAACATGCAGTTTACATAGTACGGTGTTGCTAGGTAGTAGCATTAATTTTGAGGTTGCCAATTATTTCCACGGTGAGATCACACTTGAGTATACATGTACTTGGAAATCACTGTTATAAATTTGACCCAAGAATGTTTTTTTTTAATATACATGTGTAGTAGGTGGTTTTTATATCCAAGTGTTTAGACTTTTTTACAATGACTAATTGTTCAAATAAATATTATTTGTACATTTTAACACAATGAGATTTATATTCCAGAATTCTTTATGCCCTTTGGCCTACCTTTTAGATAATGGTGGGCTTTTCCTAGAAGCCCCCCCCCCCCCCACACATATGCACCCTTATGGGGATCTATTATTCTCCTTTGTCCGTATTGAATTTCTAAAGACTTCCCAGTCGGGCACCATTGTCCCCAGTACCCCCAAGACAATAATATAGGCCTTTTCTCACTAGACCAAATCTCGGGGGTGGCCCCGATGCACACTTGAAATTCTCACCCCCGTGCCATGCACCCCCGGGGTGAGTTCAATCCTGCTCTACCAGGGTTGAAAATCTGTTGCAAAAATCTATGTGTGCATAATTCCACCAAGATTTCTGGTAATGCGTAAACTGCACATGCGCACCACTCGATAAGTGCTCGCTCTATTACTGCGTTCAAGTGAGAAACGACAGTGCCGATCTTTGAGGGGAAACTTGGTGGAGTTTGAGAAAAGGAAGTGAGAATCAATGCGGAGTTGAACTCTGGAAGTGAAAAAGCCTTAAGGTAGGAACACATGTACACACACACACCGTAGAGCAGGAATAGTTTTGCCAGAATTCTGCTTTTATTAACTCGTACACTGCTAAAAATGGTTTTCTTGTCTCTCTCTCTAGAAAAGTTTTCTAGGGAGTGAGACAAGAACATTTTTCTTAAAATACGAAATATTCTTATATTAACAAATGTAAGAAAATCATTTTTGGCAGTGTAGTATTTGCCCATAAAAAAAAGCATTGAAAGAAAGATCCAAAGAATCCCATAAAAGGTTTTACTGTAAACAATGAGCAATGCCTCTTACCCCCTATGAACAAGTAACAATGGATGTTCATTGTTGGTGCACGTTTTTCTTTTGTTAGATGTATCACAGTGTGTGTCCGGCTGTTATTGATGGGGGCTGGCATGGTATGCCAAGAATTGGCTGTCAGCCAAGCATAAATGCCACTAGGCGCCACACTTTCGTGTGAATGAAATCTTTGAAAAGCTCCATCTATTCATTACACTCCCATTCAAGAATCTAGTTGAAACATGAATGGATTGAGACTGTCCAGGTGGTCTTTTTCAAACTGCGGCTATTAGTGCATACCCTTGTGTAATTGAGTGGGCTTTTCGGATAGATTCTTGCCAAACAGTTTTTTTCTACTTAGTACATCATAAAATTATCAAAAATTGTTGGCATTTTTTGCCGGCCATTCTGAAATCTGATGTCAAAAAGCTCTATTTTGCTCAATAATTTGCTTTTCTTTTCCATAATTTGTTGTGCTCTGACAACTCTTTAATATATTAAATCAACAACTCATAACCCAAGATGGTTCCTGAATTCAAGATGGCTGCCAAATTCAAAATGGCGGCAAATGTTAGTAGTTTTAACATCCAAAAATCAGATTTGTCTAAATATTTTATATTTCTTTACCTCATTACTTTGTTATGATCAATGATCTCAGTCAAATATGCACATTACATTGATTAAAATATGCTTCAAGATGGCTACCAAGCTCAAAATGGCTGCCACATGCTTTTTTAAAATATATTTCAGCACTTGATCTTGATTTAATATAGGCTGGTTGTTCAATGTGATATATTTTCAAACTTTCTTGGGTTATGAGTTGTTGATTTAATATATTAAAGAGTTGTCAGAGCACACACAAAATTATTTTCACAAAGAAATATGGAAAAGAGAAGCAAATTATTGAGCAAAATAGAGCTTTTTGACATCAGATTTCAAGATGGCCGCCAAAAAAATGCCAACAACAATTTTTGATAATTTTATGATGTACATGTACTAAGTAGAAATAAAACTGTTTGGCAAGAATCTATCCGAAAAACCCACTCAACTAGATGTTGTGACATAAGGGTAAGCACTATATGGCCGTCTTCCATACTCAAGAGGTTGATGAATTCAACATGTAGATGCCATTGGGGGAAGAAAATAAAAACTTAACAGCCGGAATGCTGCTATTAAGTGCAAAGGGCCGATTCAAACACAGCCGACTATCAATTATCTCCAAGATGGAGAAAAGCAAATTGGGGGCATTCAAAATTTTCAATGTTTTAAAATTTCGATCTTAAAATATTGATTTGCCATTCAATTAGACAAATAATAAAATGCCCAGTTTCATAACAGCGTGATGCAGCTGTGGATTTCCCCCACTTTAACACGTGCCCTGATGGCTTCTAGTGTTTCATAATCAGCTTCTGACCTAGCGCTGGCAATACTGATTTGTTTTCGTAGTCGATATTTTTTTCCGCTATATCGCCGATATGGCGATAAAATCGTCTACAAATTACGGCACGATACAAATTTTGTGCACGGTTAGCGATCTTAAAATCCTACTGTACAAACGTATAGGCCTAAACAACTTTCAAAAACTTAACACCGCCAAACAAAACTCTCTGTCACAATATCCGGGTTAGTCGAACTATGGTTAACTATAGTCCTTGATCGAACTTGCTCATGGCTGCTTCATTGTCCGGTGAAGCCGCTGTCCACCATATTACCACTACCAGAACAATACATTAATCCTCCTTGCATAGAGGGGAGTGTTAATATGGCTGCTTCTGGCTTCAGTTTTGTTCAAGCATATATGCCGTCTAGATTTAAAATGGTTAACATGCAGTTTACATAGTACGGTGTTGCTAGGTAGTAGCATTAATTTTGAGGTTGCCAATTATTTCCACGGTGAGATCACACTTGAGTATACATGTACTTGGAAATCACTGTTATAAATTTGACCCAAGAATGTTTTTTTTTAATATACATGTGTAGTAGGTGGTTTTTATATCCAAGTGTTTAGACTTTTTTACAATGACTAATTGTTCAAATAAATATTATTTGTACATTTTAACACAATGAGATTTATATTCCAGAATTCTTTATGCCCTTTGGCCTACCTTTTAGATAATGGTGGGCTTTTCCTAGAAGCCCCCCCCCCCCCCCCCCACACATATGCACCCTTATGGGGATCTATTATTCTCCTTTGTCCGTATTGAATTTCTAAAGACTTCCCAGTCGGGCACCATTGTCCCCAGTACCCCCAAGACAATAATATAGGCCTTTTCTCACTAGACCAAATCTCGGGGGTGGCCCCGATGCACACTTGAAATTCTCACCCCCGTGCCATGCACCCCCGGGGTGAGTTCAATCCTGCTCTACCAGGGTTGAAAATCTGTTGCAAAAATCTATGTGTGCATAATTCCACCAAGATTTCTGGTAATGCGTAAACTGCACATGCGCACCACTCGATAAGTGCTCGCTCTATTACTGCGTTCAAGTGAGAAACGACAGTGCCGATCTTTGAGGGGAAACTTGGTGGAGTTTGAGAAAAGGAAGTGAGAATCAATGCGGAGTTGAACTCTGGAAGTGAAAAAGCCTTAAGGTAGGAACACATGTACACACACACACCGTAGAGCAGGAATAGTTTTGCCAGAATTCTGCTTTTATTAACTCGTACACTGCTAAAAATGGTTTTCTTGTCTCTCTCTCTAGAAAAGTTTTCTAGGGAGTGAGACAAGAACATTTTTCTTAAAATACGAAATATTCTTATATTAACAAATGTAAGAAAATCATTTTTGGCAGTGTAGTATTTGCCCATAAAAAAAAGCATTGAAAGAAAGATCCAAAGAATCCCATAAAAGGTTTTACTGTAAACAATGAGCAATGCCTCTTACCCCCTATGAACAAGTAACAATGGATGTTCATTGTTGGTGCACGTTTTTCTTTTGTTAGATGTATCACAGTGTGTGTCCGGCTGTTATTGATGGGGGCTGGCATGGTATGCCAAGAATTGGCTGTCAGCCAAGCATAAATGCCACTAGGCGCCACACTTTCGTGTGAATGAAATCTTTGAAAAGCTCCATCTATTCATTACACTCCCATTCAAGAATCTAGTTGAAACATGAATGGATTGAGACTGTCCAGGTGGTCTTTTTCAAACTGCGGCTATTAGTGCATACCCTTGTGTAATTGAGTGGGCTTTTCGGATAGATTCTTGCCAAACAGTTTTTTTCTACTTAGTACATCATAAAATTATCAAAAATTGTTGGCATTTTTTGCCGGCCATTCTGAAATCTGATGTCAAAAAGCTCTATTTTGCTCAATAATTTGCTTTTCTTTTCCATAATTTGTTGTGCTCTGACAACTCTTTAATATATTAAATCAACAACTCATAACCCAAGATGGTTCCTGAATTCAAGATGGCTGCCAAATTCAAAATGGCGGCAAATGTTAGTAGTTTTAACATCCAAAAATCAGATTTGTCTAAATATTTTATATTTCTTTACCTCATTACTTTGTTATGATCAATGATCTCAGTCAAATATGCACATTACATTGATTAAAATATGCTTCAAGATGGCTACCAAGCTCAAAATGGCTGCCACATGCTTTTTTAAAATATATTTCAGCACTTGATCTTGATTTAATATAGGCTGGTTGTTCAATGTGATATATTTTCAAACTTTCTTGGGTTATGAGTTGTTGATTTAATATATTAAAGAGTTGTCAGAGCACACACAAAATTATTTTCACAAAGAAATATGGAAAAGAGAAGCAAATTATTGAGCAAAATAGAGCTTTTTGACATCAGATTTCAAGATGGCCGCCAAAAAAATGCCAACAACAATTTTTGATAATTTTATGATGTACATGTACTAAGTAGAAATAAAACTGTTTGGCAAGAATCTATCCGAAAAACCCACTCAACTAGATGTTGTGACATAAGGGTAAGCACTATATGGCCGTCTTCCATACTCAAGAGGTTGATGAATTCAACATGTAGATGCCATTGGGGGAAGAAAATAAAAACTTAACAGCCGGAATGCTGCTATTAAGTGCAAAGGGCCGATTCAAACACAGCCGACTATCAATTATCTCCAAGATGGAGAAAAGCAAATTGGGGGCATTCAAAATTTTCAATGTTTTAAAATTTCGATCTTAAAATATTGATTTGCCATTCAATTAGACAAATAATAAAATGCCCAGTTTCATAACAGCGTGATGCAGCTGTGGATTTCCCCCACTTTAACACGTGCCCTGATGGCTTCTAGTGTTTCATAATCAGCTTCTGACCTAGCGCTGGCAATACTGATTTGTTTTCGTAGTCGATATTTTTTTCCGCTATATCGCCGATATGGCGATAAAATCGTCTACAAATTACGGCACGATACAAATTTTGTGCACGGTTAGCGATCTTAAAATCCTACTGTACAAACGTATAGGCCTAAACAACTTTCAAAAACTTAACACCGCCAAACAAAACTCTCTGTCACAATATCGCCACTCAGATCGTCCACCCATACGGAGGAATGGTCCACTATACCTACGTGGCAGCGAGTGTTAATTTGCAGCCAACTTTTTTATCAAGTCATTTTTTTTTCAATTCAAGTCACAAGTACATTTTTTCAACAACTTCCAAAATTCTTGAAGTTAAAGCCACACAATACTCCTTTTGAAGTTGACATTCGTGTAAAAATCACGCATGTACATGTATCGTTTTCCCAGGGCTTCGCAACGCGAGCAAGCAACGTGTATGCTTATTAGCACGGTTTCCATCTCTGCTGCGGTATTTAATTGATAGCAGTAGAGACGGGAACCAGTCTGCAGTGCGTACTCGATTGGGTATATTTTAATGCATGACTTAGGGAGAATTTAAATATGTCTGTAGAATTTTACTCTCTTGATCTCAGACACCCTTATTTGCATTTCAAATACTTTAAAGATGTATTGTGATTATATTTATACAAACGTTACTTCATCATTTTGAATGTTTGAAGGACATTACATAAAGCATTTTCCAACTAAATGTTTTTGGCGAAAGAGGAATTCTTGCTACGCTTTAATTGTACATTTAAAGCAAAGACGATGGCAGTCGTAAGATGTTTCTTCCTTCATGCTTTTATATCTGATCAATAATGTGCAGCCCGGTACGGCAGTGCTGTGCCAAATGCCATAAGACCAATGAAGTATAGAATAAACCACTCTGTTGAACCATGGAGGTTGAACAACGGATGATACAACGTCTAAGACTACGCATAGACCGTACGGGTACAGCCTGGGTTGAAAAAAACAAACGAATCGAAATGCGGAGTGGAATTGGCAAAAGAGCATTTCTTTTAATTTTCCTTTATGTTTTTTATTAAAAAGTAAATTTCGATTTTTAACAATTAACCTTGACCCACCCACCCACATTTTCGAAAAGAAATCGAAATTTTAAAACATTGAACATTTTGAATGGCCCCTTAGTGACAAAGTGTCTTGCTCAAGGACAAATACCATGGTTGAACTAAACCTGTGAAGCACAATGGATTTAATAACAAAATGCAAGTGGCGCATACAATGCTTCATGCACCTTGTGGATCAGTTTGAAAGTTTACTTGGCCCAACTGCTCCCGACTTTCAAATGCACGATCACTTTATTACAGGCACAAGAGAATTCAGTGGCTGGATAACGGCCATAGCCGCAGTTTGAGGCGAGACCACTGGGCCGGTTACCGTGTATAGCCAAATTGTTCCACTATATTGTTCTTGAATGGCAGTGTAATGAATAGCTTTCATTCGAACGAAGGGGGAGGGGCTCCGCATGCAATGGATAGGGCCACTACTGCTCGGCTGCACAGCCCTAAATAGAGTTCAGTGATAGCTCGGGAATACCAGCACCCCCTCGATAACGGCCAGCTGCAAGGGGTTAAAACCACTTCGCCCCCATGTAAAGAATTCCAAGCTTCTTCTCCTTTGCTATTCTTCCCGCATATAAATACTACAAAAGTGCATGTAGGCCATTCAGATGAGAAAAAAACTTATGGTGCAGCATATTTGCCTAAAAAAAGGCATTGTCTGGCATGACTAACCTCTCTTTGGGGGAAATGCACTGTAGATGGAGATTTTTTGGGTAAGGGACTGTTCAACACATTTACGCTTTTTAAAACCCTAACTCCCTAGGGTGTGTGGAAAATCATATTAAAATTGGAGGATTCAGGACTGTTAGGGTAAGGGAAGATATTACATGCAAATATTTGTAGCGATATCTACGAGGGCTGTCCCAAATATACCATATATTCGAATACCTTTTTGTCGGTTCGAATATTTGAAAAAGATATATATGCAAGTACAGATACAACTCTGATGATATTTTAATGGAAGGGTTACCGCGCCTAGCAGTGTCAAATTAAACATTTATGTCGACGATAACTTTTGTGGACAGTGGTATATTGTTCCCGCCTGTAAAACCCTTGACACAATAATTACTGCAAGAATGCAGGCTGGAGTTTGGTTTATTGGTGTTAGAATGTTATACGTACTCGTAATGGATCTTGACACAACAGGTGCATGCAAAATATGTCCATCAACCGGTCCATAATATCGATCGCCGCACGTAAAACACGGACGTGCTTTGCGTGCAACTTTTTACCGGCTCGGCATGCAGTTGCAGCAGACGCGTAAAAGACTTGATCGGCGAGTATCAAAATATTCGGTCAAACCCAGTTTCGAATAATCTGATATTAAAATTATTCAAAAATGAACAGCCCTAATACAATGTATCAACAAAAAATGTTAACCACTGGGAGGGCGCTGTCCAATTGAAATGTTGGTGTACACACAAAAGTAAATTAATTCTTCTTTTTTTGGGTCGATTTCTAAATATCACATGACACTATCTTTATAAAATGGAGTAAGGTTACTAAATACAAATGTATGTGAATTCATTTTAATAAAAGTGCATTTACTACGGTTTGTACCCCCACCACTGTATCATTACAGCGCCCTCATCTTTCATATATATGGCCCATTACAACTACGAGTGCAAGTTCTGACCACAGTACAGAGAAATATACGGGCCAAGGCAGTTGGGCTGAAGCTTACTTTACAACGTGCAAGTGTTTTGTACACCTTTTGCTTTATAGCCAAGCTATTTACAGCCATGTATAGCGTATAACCCGTTACATTTTAACCCTCGGAGCCACCAACGGACTAACAACATGACAAATAATTTTTTTTTTTTAATTACAAAAAAAAAATGTCGCCAATAAGGATGACACTTCATGTATTCCTCAATCAATGCTTCTAGTTTGAGGTTCTCTGGTCACCTTTAACCTAGGGATTCCCCATTGAGAGCAATAAATCTGAGAAGTACTGACAGCGTGACTAAGCCATATAGAATTGTGTACAAATTTGATCCCTTTGTGTACAGCTACTCTTGCCGCTGGCTATCAAGGTTGGCAATCAATCACTGTTACTTTGACAGTTCCTTGGGTAAACCACAGCTGTTTCCAACCAATTGATGACATGTAATGACCTCAGGGGTTGCTGGTTGGCTGGCTATAGCTGTCTGGCTGTATGGCAGTTATACATGGTTTGGGGCCATGGATTTGGACCGTTACTTTTATTAGTAAAAAAAAGGGTGAACCAACATGTACATTTCCAATGGGCTTGAATTAGTAATATGTGGGCCCAGGGACCTCCATTAGACCTTTTCAAAGTATTAGACTTGTATTCTGTCCCCCAAACGAGGGTATATACGCGTAATACAAACAGACTGTTCACAACAGTCCACAGGAACAACCGTGATTGTTTTGACCTGGTGGCTCCGAGGGTTAATATAATTGGCAGGCATATGACATTGCCTTTTGATTCCTTCATCTTCTCTGTGACAAACTTGGGTAATAGTAGTTAAAGGTCTTGACAATGTTATAATTCAGTGTGCGAGGCTTTGGGTTCGAGATTTTATAAAGTGATCCTGATGAAGTATTTGCACAGGCTCTCTCAAAAAAAACCTGAACATCCAGTGCTAATACATGGCCAAGTTCGGAAGGTTTGCGGTAACACCATGTGAAATTGATCTCTTTTGAGTTGTGTGGTTCTGAGAAGAACCGGTTTGTTTTAATAACTCAACGCTTTGAACAGTATGCTCAGTCTCCTGATGATGAACAAAGTATACTGTTCAAAACGTCGAGTTATAACAAACCGGTTCTTCTCAGAACCACACAACTGAATAGAGATAACATTTCACATGGTGTTACTGCAAAGCTTCCATACTTTGTTCACGCCCACCATGCAAACCTATAGAGTCTCATTTAACCTACACGGTGTGTACATTTACATCACCCTGACGTTGATTCTAAAATGGTAAAGACCATTTCAGGAAAGTTGACAAAGAATGGTTCAAAACCAGCATGCAGCATTTGTTTAAACTTGAGGTCGGATAGAAGTTGATTTTATTTTGGTCTTCCGGTGACCAATAAGTTAAATTAGCGAAATTCATACAAGGTTTTTTAAGATAAGGATCATTGGGATCCCAGCTAGCATTTGAAGAGAGACAATATCACCATTTCAAATATTCAATTAACATTTATATAAAGACTCTTCCAGAAAGGTTCTGTCACCCATTCGGCTGAATAAATATCAAAACTGAATCACTGATAAAATAGATAAAAAGAATCACTTCATGAGGAAATTTGTATATATTTCTCAGACAGACCCAGGATGAATGAAAAGAAGTCACGTCTGGAGTGGACAAATGCCAATAAACCAGTTCGGTGTTCCAACTGCGCATGTGCACAAGATTCGACGATTTTTCTCTCGGGGGGAAAAATGTGGCAGATAAATGCACACAAGGCTTTGAGGGACGTGGTAACCGAATGTGCAATCGAAAAGACGATGGAAACTTTTGTTCAAACGAAAGTTTGGATACACAAGACACCTGAAACACTTCGCTGTCCAAACGTTTTTTGAATAATGTTACATCAGAACACGGCGATCTCTTTAAATTTGCTGGTACCCGCTATGCTTTTGCACGCATACGATGAAAAATTGTCAAAACTTGATGTGCACATGCGCAGTTGTAATACCGAACTAGCTTATTTCAAACGTACAGGAATCTGAAAAATGTTCTCGTCACACTATTAACCTCTGTTCTCCTGTTCCGTTGTTAGAACATTGCAAGCCTTTTTTTTTCTTTTTTTCTATTGCAATACACAAATTTTACGTTAGCCCCATCTGTGCACTTTGTGGTTAAAAGCGAGGCTCTGAGTGCTAAACAGACTCAGTGCTATTAAAAAAAATCATGCATCAATGAAAGCACAGCGCACGTTCAGCATTGTAAGGTGTATACTTAGCACTGAGATCCTCGCTTTTAAACCCGTAAGTACACAAATCGGTGCTACTTTTGTCAATTCGGGATTCGTCAACTGTTTCACAGGTTCTGCAACAAGGTCTTTAAAACAATATGAAAATAAAACTAAATGAAACATTTCCGAGGAGATGGCTAGTATTACAATACCGTTAAGTTCATAAGCTACATTAAGACCCAGATGACATTTTTTTAATTTGCAACAATCTGTCACACACAACCTCAGAATGTTTAGAAATCAAAAACATGTCTTGACGACATTCATTCGCCCACATCTGCGTTCAAGCCAAATTTTTTTGTTAGCACTAGGTGGGTACTAAAGCTTGTAATTACAACAAATGTCGGTTTTAACATTCAAAAGAGCAGCATTTAAGGCTATAAAAAATGCAGGTTACTGAAGGCAAGTTATATTAATAGAAGTTGTTATATAATGAAAATAACCACGTAAACAGGCAAAAGGAAAATTGTATGGAAAATTCAAGGATCCAGTCAAAAGTATGAACATTTTCAAAACTCTCCTTGGTTACTATGGTCGGATTAAGGCTTACATCCAAAATTAAACTGGATGTGACTAATGCCATCAACCTGTGGATCACTGTAAGTCATACATGCAGTGATCTTTTCTATTAGGCAACCCAATAAAACCCAACAGGAAAATGAAAAGTTATTAGAACAAACCAGCGTTGTAATCAAGTCAAATCACTAGTCAAATCACTAGTCAAATCACTAGTCAAATCACTAGTCAAATCACTAGTCAAATCACAAGTCAAATCACAAGTCAGCTCACAAGCTACAGGAGAAAAACAATGCCAAAGGAATGCTTTTGTCACAGTTCTCTTTATTAAACAGCTTGTGAATTGGCTTTAGACCAGATTTGCAATGTGACTTGTGATGTGACTTGATTACAACTCTGGAATAAATCAACCTTACTTGTTTTGTTACCATGTAGATGTCTCGTAGTGCACACTGCCTGGTATCAAAAGGCCACCTGGAAGAAAAACAGGAGAACAAATTTTATGAAAAGAAACTTCCATTTAAATAAGCCCCAAACATAGTGAACAAATGTAATGAAGCCTTTTCCCATACAAAACCTCAGGTAATGCACACCTACACAACCACGCATACCAATCCACCTTGCATGTTCACATCAAAGACAATCAACAAACTTCAGGAGTGTCTGGAGTGTGTATAGGGTATAGGGACAAGAGGGGGTTACCCCATAGACCCATATCTTGCTGGGTATATCCGGGGCATCCCAGGATGTGTGGAGGTGTACTCACAGTATAAGGGATCTGGAGGTCAACTGAACATAAAGTACATGGTTCCATTTCATTTATTATTTTTTAATTATATTTGATTATAATTCTTTCTGCTAATGAAACCAAAGATCCCTCAAAAGTGCATATTACACCGTAGCTCAAAAGCCTGAAGAAACCTGTAGGAAGACGACAAAGTTTCAGTTTCAGAGGTGGGAGGGAAAACCCTAGAATAAACCCACAGAGTCAGGCAGAGACTGAAAACCCAATCCACACGTCGGCCCTGGTGAGATTCGAACCCGAGTCACAGCGGTGGAAGGCGAGGAAAGTACCACAAGGCCAACCTGACTCTCCATAAATGGTTATCGACTGAAAATATTTACCTATCACCTATTCTGTGAGGCATGATCAAGTGAACTATAAGAGTTAACTGTGCAAGCTCTACCCAAACCAGTCTGAAATCCCATCGGCAAGATCTTCAACCTACTCCAACCTACAGATGAGTTGTTGGCTCAATATGCCACAGTCACCAATTTTTGCTCAGCAAAAAATTACGCTTGGACAATATGTGCCTAACACATTCATGAAATCAATTTATCATCAATCAAGTTATCACCATTTTCGAAGTGAACAAAGAAACTGGCAGGAGCGGGATTCGAACCTGCGACCTCCGGGTTACCGTACCGGCGCTCTACCAACTGAGTTATCTTGCTCTATGTTGGCGGTCTCCCAAATTGTCAGTATCTTTGTTCAGGTGGGCGCTTGTCAGAAGTCATAAATTTGGGAGACCGCCAACATAGGGCAAGATAGCTCAGTTGGTAGAGCGCCGGTACGGTAACCCGGAGGTCGCAGGTTCGAATCCCGCTCCTGCCAGTTTCTTTGTTCACTTCGAAAAGGTATTCAAATTTACCTAGTCAGTTTCCCTTGTGGATTGTTTGACGAATTATAAGTTATCACCATCATTAACTTACTTACAACCCAACTGTACTATTGCTGTTTGCAAATCATCCATGCCCCTAGACGTTATGGAATTTTGTGTTTTTTTCGTCTCAGTTTTTGCACATTACAGGTCAAATTATCACATGATTACCCAGTATTTCACAAGCTGCTTACATGTGATTTTACTGTGATAGGTCAATTAAACCAACAGAAATAGTAATAGAAGAGAGAAAAAAGGGGACACGTACATTTTGTTCTACCTAGTCTAACCCTAGTACCCAAACCTGATACCAAGGCCACCAGCCATCCTCCCGTCTCCTCGTAGACCTAGCGAGACCTGGAACGATGTCGCCGTCGTTTGTAGTCCTCCGTCCTGTCCCGGGAGCTTGAGCGGGAATCCCGGCCACGCCTCTTGTGTGGGTTGGAGTTACTCTGATTGTCATCGCTGTCATGCCTATGATGCTTCCTGTCCTGAGAACGGGACCGAGATCTATCGGGAGAAACAGTTTTCATCACAGAAAATGATTTCATGTTTGCTTGGTGATACATAGGACTTATGTCGAACGCTGCCAAAACGCATACAAGGAAGAGAATTTTTTTTTTAACCAATACCAACATATGGCTTACTCAGCGCAGAAAAACCCAGAAATGGTTTCTAAGATGCTGGTAAGCTTTGATCCAAGATTTAGTACATGCAGAAATGCACACATAGACAACAACCGGCCAGGTGGTCTTTTTCAAACCACGTCTATAGCCATCATCCGTATTCAAGAAGTTAAACACTTTTGCTGGGGCACAAAAAGTCTGACTGGTACACTACTATCACATGAGTGCTTGAAACAGAAGCTTCCTTCCGATCGATCCTAGGCTTAGTGGCAGCGGCACCGATGAAGTGAGCCGGTCTTGGGCCTAGCGTTACCTGGACCTCGACCGGCTGTAGCTGGAACCGCTTGAGGACCGGGACCGAGAGGACTTGGAGGAACGAGAGCTCGAGGAGGAAGAACCAGAGCTCCGGGAGGGAGAACGGGAGTCATTGCCCCCGTCACGCTTCTTCTCGTTGGCAGGGGGTTGCTTGGAAGGGGTTACGTCATCGTCACTGCCACCGAGGTCGTACTTGGACAGATCTTCATCGTCGTCATCCTGAAAGTTGGAACCACAGAGGTACAGATAATGCCCAACAATATTTACTGCAAGCATTTATATGTGACCTGGCACCACACAACAGGTGTGCTCTATCTGTCCTGACGACAGAGCACACTGTCCGAAACGTTGAGTTCTATTCTAACCCCGGTTCTTTTCAGAACCACACATCTTCCCAGAAGAGATTATTTTCACATGGTGTTACCCGCAATTTTCTCGTTTACTTTCTTATTTCCGCCAGACAAAGCTTCAAATCGTATTCACCAATATAGTTGACTAATGAATGGATTGTGTATGAGCAGGAATGTGGCTATTTACGTCAACCGGCCCAGGTTTCTTATCTCACACCATGGCTATGGCTGTCATCCAGCTACAGGGAGTTAAAAATATACATTTTTATAAAAGGCTTGTACATTTTCTACAAGCAAAACCTGCCTGTGCAAGAGTCACTTTCGCCCATCCACTCGACGGGAGGACGGGAGGACGGGAGAACAGGCACGTAGATGAGACACTGTTCCTAAAGGTTTGGGTGCTTACGTCTGAATCCAGCTTATAGGCATCGAGGTCGGCATCATCTCCACTTTCCTCCTCTTCCTCGTCTTTCCTTTCCTTCTCCGCCGTTGGTTTAGGAGAAACGCTGCCTCGAAACTTCTTCTTCTTCCTGCCAAACTGCAATACGACACAAAGAAATGACCTTCTGTGGTATAATCGCGTGAACTCGGGTGGTGAAATATTATCCCTCATATCAGGGTTTTAATCTGAGATTAAAATTCTGCCCATCCCAACCTAGCAAACCTGGTAAAGTGACTGGTCTTTTTCTCGGTGAAATTTGTTCCCGCTGATGCCCTTTCTTGCAATCTTAGCTGGAAAGTGGGTTTTCGGGCACACCATGGAAAGATCTCTCTTTTATGAGGAAGTGTTGGCTCTGAAAAAAGCCGATGTGAGAGAAGGTCTCGACGTTTCCAACAGTGTGCTCTTTTCGTATTTTAAAGTGGAGAGGTGAGTGCGTCTTACCAACAGTCGACGTTACTCCGCCTGGGTCTTTATGTCTGAAAATTGGGATAATTTCTTTGGTATCTATTGAAGATTTATCCTCTATTTAGATCCGGACCTAGGAAAACCGTAAGGCTGGCAACCTAATATGTAGCCAACCCCACCACCTCTGTTGTAGCCCTTTACCTAGAGTGGCTTGTAGCCTTGTATTGGGCGACTTCCATGAACAAAAATGATAGACGTGATTGCGCTGGGGGCATTACGTCTAGTCAAAATTCTGTTTAGGGTTGGGATTAAAAATGTGCAACTTCTGTGTCAACTCCTTTAGCCAAGGAATTGTACATGTTTCATACTCACGTCATCAAATTCTCCATCTGAGTCCTCTTTTTCAGATTTGTACTCCACGCCTTGTCTCTCATTGTAGCCCCCTCCATAACCTGAGAAAG
Organism: Hippasteria phrygiana; assembly: GCA_037893225.1. NCBI lineage: Eukaryota > Metazoa > Echinodermata > Asteroidea > Valvatida > Goniasteridae > Hippasteria > Hippasteria phrygiana. Next base: position 73,268 of record JAZGUH010001163.1, on the reverse strand, counting down.
CCGATCAAGAACATAGAAATGATACAACATCCTTATATGGAGTACTGTTCCCACATCTGGGCTGGTGCTTCTGCTTGTCACTTATCTTTATTAGAATACAGAAGCGCATTGTTAATTTGGTTGGAGAAGAGTTGGCTCATCCTTACAATCACTCTCTCACCAGAGATCTGTTGCTACCCTTAGTCTGTTCTACAGATATTTTCATGGTAAATGTTCCACCGGCTTGTCCAGCTTGGTTCCTCCAGTTACATGCGATGCCTGGTTTAAGTAAGGCCATCAGGTCATGCAACATATTGCTCTTGCCGGGCTGATGGTGTCTTCACTGGATCAAGTTTTAGCTCATTTAGCGATGGCTTTTTACCTGATCTGACCTGATCTGACATGACCTGACTTGACTTACGTGCGATGTATGTCTAGGTCGGGTTGGGTCGGGTCGGGTCGGGTCAGGTCCATACAACCCACAGTGCATGATGGAACAGTGAATGCTCTGCATCTGGTCCGTGTTCGTCATTAAATTTCTAAGGATCTATTTTTAGCTCATTTGGTTAATAACGCACAGTGCTATAGCTGCGTTTCTTATCCTAACCCTGCTAAATCCAACAAAATCCAACAAAATCCAACAATGCTAAAAAGCTGCTGCAATTTCTTGGATTTATCAGTCAACCCTGTCATATTTGGCAGGGTGGAAGCTAAATCTACCTGTTGGATTTTGTCGTATTTAGGAGGGTGGAAGCAGACTTCTAGTAACATTTCAATTGGATTTTTTTTTATTTGCCAGGGCTCAAACAAACAAACAAACACCTGTTGTATTTTGTTGGGTTCAGCTGGGTACATGTAGCTGCAAAATGCTAAGGCTGGTGTGTAAGTGTACGCTGCAGATTCCAACAAAATTTGCTGTTGGATTTTGATGTTTTAACCCTCGGAGCCACCAACGGACTGTAACAACATGACAATTAATTTGTTTTTTTCATTACTAAAATATTTGTCGGCCAATAAGGATGACACTCCATGTATTCCTCAATCAATGCTTCTAGTTTGAGGTTCTCTGGTCACCTTTAACCTGGGGATTCCCCATTGAGAGCAATACATCTGAGAAGTACTGGCAGTGTGACTAAGCCATATGGAATTGTGTACAAACTTGATCCCTTTGTGTACAGCTACTCTTGCCGCTGGCTATTAAGGTTGGCAATCAATCACTGTTACTTTGACAGTTCCTTGGGTAAACAACAGCTGCTTCCAACCAATTGATGACCTGTAATGGCCTCAGGGGTTGCTGGTTGGCTGGCTATAGCTGTCTGGCAGTCTGGCTGTATGGCAGTTATACATGGTTTGGGGCCATGGATTCCGACCTTCACTTTTATTAGTAAAAAAAAAGTGTGAACCAACATGTACATTTCCAGTGGGCTTGAATTAGTAATATGTGGGCCCAGCCAGGGACATCCATTCGACCTTTTCAAAGTATTAGACTTGTATTCTGTCCCCCAAACTGGGATATATATGCGTAATACAAACGGACTGTCCAAAACAGTCCATAGGATCAACCGCATGATTTTTTTGACATGGTGGCTCCGAGGGTTAAGAAGGCTTCATTTCAGTTTTGTTGGAAATTGTTGGATTTAGCAGGACCATATGAAAAATTCTTAAAAGGGGTTGGGGTTAATGGACAGCTATTTTTATATGGGGTGGGGATATACCTGTTCGTGCTTCCACTTTGCCAAACTTGGGTGACTTGCACAGGTTGCAGTCATTCCGCCGTGCCCAGTTGACATTGCCGCAGCTGTTGACAACCGAAAAATTACAAGTTCTAAGTTCAACTTCTGGTACAAATTGTACCAATCATCTTTCTCCACTGTCCATCTTAACAGGGCTCAAAACAATCGAAAATTCAGTGTTTCCAAATATAAAGAGCATGTTGATAAAAAAACACTTCATTCGATTAACCTATCACTGTTTATAAGCATTAGCCAATCGTGGCGTATGTTGGATATCAGGTGACATTCTAAATCCTAGATGGACAAAAGCTTCAAAAAACATATTGCACACAAATTTCCCAATAAAAGTCTCAAACTAAAGCATGAATGGATGGTTATTGTCAGATTTGTCTGTTCCTGGCCCATTTTGGTTGAGGGTGTCAAAGTAAAATCTTTCCCTTTAACCCTAACCCTCCAGGGCTAGAAACCCTGCCAGACGCATCAGATTGCATACTTTGTCACATTGACTTATGTGCAGAGTGCAGCAAAGTGGAGCTGTCACCACAGATGCACTTGTGCTGCGTCTGGCAGGGTTAGGGTTAAGAACAGGGTGTGTTCCTGGGAACGTACTGTAATAGCGCATTTCTAGCATTCGGGGTTAGGCTGGGAATCCATGTGTCCGTATTGCGTTATGGTAATGCGTAATGAGTGATGCGTCAAAATAGAAATACACGAAATGCAATGGATCACTCAAAACGAATAACGTAATACGCATCGCGGATAAATGGAAGTATGCCCATTGCATTTCGTGTAGGTCTATTTTAACGCATCACGCTTTACGTATGACGCATAACGCAGTACGGACGCATGTATTCCCGGCCTTAGGTAGTTTCTGTCTCAGCGTACACCCTTACAGACCAATGTCCCCAGTGTCCCCAGAAGCATGTATTCGAACAGGCAGTGTTCCCGATGGAATGCCCAAGCATCCTGACTCTTGAGACACTCCCGTCTTTGCTTGTAAAGATGGTGAGATGAAGGGAAACATGCACCAGGCAAAGAATTCCAGAACATGGGAAAAAGCTTTTGGCATAGCTGTTTGTTCTACATCTGGATACAGCTAGAGTATTTATAATGATGGTAACAGGCGGAGAGCCGAGTGGCGAGTTTTAGGCTTACGTTTTGCACTGCCAGTCATCTTCACTGAAGAGACCTTTACTCTTCTCTGCCAGCTGCTTGCCGATGGCAGAGCCACCAGCCTTGATGGTAATCTGGCTCTTCTCTGTGAAGAAAAGTCAAAAAGAGGGGGAGGTGAGTTGGTTATAGGGGGAGGTGAGTTGGTTATTGGGGGAGGTGAGATGGTCTCACCAATGGTGGAAGTTACCCCGCCTGAGTCTATAGGTCTGAAAATTGGGATAATTGCTTTATCTATTGATGATTTATCCTCATTTTTTTGATCTGGACCCAGGAAAACCATAGTAGTAGGGCCAGCAACGTATAATGTGGCCACCCCACCATCTCTGTTGTAGCCCTTTAATTTGTTGTAGCCTTGTAATTTATATTAAATTTCCCACTGTTTAAGAATTTAGATATACAGAACATGAGGGGGGGGACGCCTTTAAACCTAGATGATCAGATTCCTTGTTCCTTTTTGTGTAAGAATATCTTGATTTTGTTCATGCATTTGATTGCAGTCTGGGGAAATTAAAGCTTTGAAAAGACGTGTGTGACATGGATGCTAACCATACTCCGCCATGATCACCGGGGCGATTATTGGCCAGCCCATTAGTGCAGTTTTTATGAATGAGGACGATGCGATTTGCTGTTTGCACCAGTTATTCATTGTTTTTACGAATAAAACTTGTGCAAATGTCCAGTTATGACTAACAAATGTATTTTAGAGGATTTCGTTTTAAATTTGTATTATTAAACATCATCATGGGAGGGAACATGATCACTTTAAAAATAATTGATACATTCCCATTTGCTGCCAAAACTTGAGTCAAATTGTGATCCACAGCCTCAGATGGAAGCACCTGTGAGACTTCTGTTTGTACTGGTTTATTATGCACATCAAGAGCTTTAATTTAATGTAAGGTTCGACTATATTTGAGCTAAAAATATAAAAGTATGGTCATTTCTAAGTAAACAATCACGTTGACTCAAAATGACGACCAGAAGAGTTCCAGGAGTATGGCGTCTTTGGGAGGACCTCCGGCAATGGTATTTGCACCACTGCATTTCTCCTATCAAGAGCCTTAATTTGATGTAGAATTCAATAATATTTATAAAACACTTACCAGCACCACAGCGATTACACTGCTGCCTGCGAGAGAAGTTCACATTACCACACCTGGAATGGAAGAATGGAAACATTGGAAATATGTCACACGTGGATGTGAAGTTCCTGGAGTACAAGTAGTGGGCAGTTTTGGAGGAGAGGCACTGCATGACGTGCACTCCGTATGCAGGAGAACTGTTTCCCGAGTCCCGCGCACAGCTTCATCATGCTCATATATATACAATGTAGTCAAAGCGACCAACATACCACGAACCTCTGTTGTTCAAGGAAGTTGGCGGGAAGCCATGCAGCCATTATGCATGCAAAAGTGTCCACCGTCACGCCATAATGATATGCGAGGTCGAGTCGGGTCACAAATGTTTTTTTTAAATGTGGTCACAACTGCAAGAGCTGCTCGGAATTGAATGGGAAATTTCACTATTCATCCAGATCGTAAGTACACCTTAGTACCTCCATCTTAATCCACGAATTCTACTTCAGTACTTGCAGGGGTCGAATTTTAGGTAAAAATCCACTAGACAGCTGGGCTAGTAATAGCACAAAAATTTTACTAGACCAGAAGGTATTTCACAAGACCAATGGTACAAATAAGTGTTTTGAATAAGTGTGCTGTTTCGATTTTTCCCCTTTGCCGACCTTGTTGGGGGAGGGGTTAGAAATGCTGTTTTGATTGAAACTCCCGGTCTCAAAACTAAAAATGGCCATTTCAGAAATGATAGCGGCTTCTTCAGTTTACCAGATTTAGAAAAAAAAGGACTTTAGTGATAGCACTTCACGTAGTGTTTAAAAAAACTCACTAGACCGGTGGTCTCTCGACTAGTTCTGTCAAGAGTTCACTAGACCAACGCTCAAATCACTGGACTCTGTCCAGCGGTCCACTGGATATTTCGATCCCCGACTTGTACCTCAGGTCATGCAGGTGGTACACATGTATCTACATGTAGTACTTTTGTTTCCGTTTCTAGGGTGAAATTTGATGTTTTGTTGAGCCTTAAGCATGTGAGGACTTCTTTAATTAAATGAAGGTTGATGGCAAACATTTGCCTTGGACCCTACCTACTGTACATGAAATACCACACACCATGGTAATTTGGTAGCTATTAAATTTGGCGCCTAGTTTCTAATAAAGGGTGTCCTATTTCTTCCAAATGAGGGCGCACTAGGCTGTGGGCATCGCCAGCTTTAATGAACGATCTTTTGTAGACCCCATCGTGTTCCTTATAGCCATGTTGTACTGTATTGCGAGATCATGTCCCAATGTTAGGCCCTGTCCGAATTACTTGGCTGCGGCTTGAAATTACACACGAGTCTATGGGAAATGGCTGCAGCCGCTACCATAGACATGTGTGTAACATCCAGCCGTAGCCAAGTATTTCGAACAGGGCCTTAAAAGGGCAATAAAGTAAGCAGGCTAGGGTCCAACTCAAGTTAGGTATACTCAGACATGTCGGACTATTTTGTTTATAACGTGCGTAACTATAGAGTCGCCGGGCCATTTTTGTCGCCACTTGTACGTACATACGTACAAGTGCCGACAAAAAGGGCCCAGCGACTTTACAGTCATGCACGTTAGACATTGTTATCAAGGACATTGGTTATTTTCCAAGTCAAGATTTTCTTTTCCTGACTGATTTTGGTGGGGCTATTAAAAGTACAATCTTTCTTGAACATGAGCAGTAAATGCCCGTCTTGGAAGTACCGAAGTTCAACCCCACCCACCCAAATGTAAGAAAACAGACGATATCGCTACGGGTGCCTCTCGGAATTGAACGTGAAATTCGACTTTCCATCAGGATCGTAAGTGAACCTTAGTATCTCCATTCCTCGAACTCTACTTGTATCCCAGGTGGTCTATCTAGCATTTTGGTGGCCGTTGTAAGGGTGAAATCTGATGCTTTTGTTGGGTCTTCAGACATATTTTCGGAAAAACCACTCTAGTACTGCAGGCGACCTACTATCAGTCACCAGATCATGTCCAAATGTTTAAAAAGGCGATTAAGGGTCCAAGTTACTCGGACTAAGTTAGGCTTAGGCCTTAGGCCTATGTCATTGTCCGTCAAACATGTCAGACCGGTCATGCTATTTAGGGGTGTGCATCTACGGGTATTAAAAGAACCAGGTACCCGATTGGAACAAATACGGGTACCCGGGTACACGTTAAAGAAACCCAACCCAAAACTTCCAATCCCAGAAGTTGTAATAATCTTTCTCTGAGATTTAAAAAGTCTGAATTTAGACAAAAATCTGAAAATCTAGTCATGCCTGTCCAGTAAACATGGTCATTTCTCCACCTTTGTGTGTGCCGGCACGCACGCGCATGCACTGGCATCATCACAAAAGACTTGTCCGGAAGCTTTATACAGCTTTATATTTATTATGGATTGAGGCATGCTCATGTCTCGTCGAGCCTCTAACATACCCAGACTGCAAAAACCACGACCAGTAAATTCCCTTTATTGTCAACTTTCGTGAGCGTCATAAACATGAAATCTGTTTTCCCACATACATAGTCCGGTTTTACTTTTGAAAATTCCCGACAAATAACATTCAAAACATTTCTTTTTTCATTGTCTGGAAGTACCGGGGGTAACTATGCAGTAATATAAAGTTGTACGGGTACTCGATTCCATAATCTGGAACCGGTTCCTGACATAAACGGTCGGGTACTCAGGTACCCGGTTCCGATGCACACCGCTAATGCTATTTAGCGTCAACTAGTGTCAACAAAGACAATTCGCATCAACAAAGCGTCAACAAATTATAGGTGTACTTTCCAACTTCCAAATCTATACACACAATTTCTATGACTCTCAGGAAACTTGTTTTCTAAGAAAATGAAGGAATTTCGCCTACGAAACACCATACGAAATCAACAAAATTTTGCAATCCCCTCATACTTTTGCAACTCCCCTATAAAAAAATGGAGTGGTCCAGCACAAACAAGATGGCAACCAGTGTGAGGCTGCACGAAACGCGGTACCACCGCGAGTTAAATTTTCGCGTATTATTTCACACATTGACAAGGTTTTGAAGTATGTTAATTATAACCCTCCTGTTCTCAAGGCCAAAATCGACCCAGCTGCTGTACAGATCAAAACCTAGCCTTTCAAATGACAGATTGAAACACACACAAACTGTGAGAGTTGGTGTTAAAGAGTTTTTGATAGGCTATGATAGTACTTTAGAGTTTAGTAGGACTACATGTAGGAGGGTTAATATACTGTTTGGAAATAAATGACATTGTGAAATAATTGTTTTCGCCTAAACTTTCGTATTTAATTTGTTGACGCTTTGTTGACGCTTGTTCATGTTGTTGACGCTTTGTTGACGCTTGTTCATGTTGTTGACGCTTTGTTGACGCTTGTTCATGTTGTTGACGCTTGTTCATGTTGTTGACGCTTGTTGTTGATGTCGAGCGCAATCTGGAGTTTCGCGCAAGTTTATTTTACTGAATGGATTTCATTCAAAGGGGAATTAGCTCAGGACTCGAGGGAGTACAATAAACTTGCGCAAAACTCCAGATTGCGCTCGACATTGACGCTACTAATTAATTGTACTATTACTAAGTATTACTAAATCATAATGTGGTCAGACTTTTAAGTTGACGCGTTCACATGACGCTCAGACCATGTTTCCACAGTTAACGGACTACATTTGCATTCATTAAAGAGTTAGTATGGAATACAGAGCTACGTCTGTTGCTGTTTCTAGAAGGAAACTTGTATGAATTCAGGGGAAGCTTACTTCGAATCAGAACAAACCCAATCGCCATCGGTACTTGAGTGCCTCCGCGACATCTTGGAATTAAGTGATTGGTGCCCGCCCGGAGCGGCGCGGCCTACATAGACCTAGTACTAGCCCTCAATACCGCATGTGTTTTTTTCAAAGATCGTATAGCGCCGCGTAGTATCTTTGGTTTTTTTTACCGTAAAGCATGACGAGCACCAGCGCTTTAGTAAGCCGGATTCAAAAGAGGGCGCGATTGCCATTTTCTTGACGTACGTCGCGGCGGCAGTCGAGCTAGTCTTGGTTCAAGACGACAGTGATCGATAATGGATCGTGTAGCGTCGCCATTCGTTCCATGCAGTGCGCCCTCTGACGGTACGATTAGAATAACTCATGGGCTCGATGAGTTTGTCTAATCGTACCGTCAGAGGGCGCACTGCACGGAACGAATAAACGCGACGCTACACGATCCATTATCGATCACTGTCGTCTTGAACCAAGACTATAGTCGAGCGAGCCTACGCCTGAGTCTATCCGTTTTCGAGTCCCCCGCCCCTCTTCATATTTTTAGTAGAACTTGTTCTGAATCTTGCAATACATTTAATCGATTCCTATCCAATACTGGATTATAAGTCTGTAACTAAGTTGCAACTTCAGCGCGTTTCAGGGGCTGATCCATGATTTTTGCAGCGCCAAGGGTGCAATTTTTCCGTATGCCTTCCCCCGAAAGTGGATCTCTCCCCTCGCCTGCAAACAAGCCTGCGCTAGAGGGGGGTGCACCATCTAAAAAGCTCTCATTTGGTGAGATTCCGGTTTTCTGGATGAGAAACGTCGAACCCAATTTAGTAGAAATTTTGAACCACTTTCGGTTCATAAATTTCAGCCAGCATAAAATAGGTTTCTATAATACATTATTGTTTTTACAATAAGTTCAACCCGTACCTGAATATTTCCTGACATATAAAAACGGTTGTCCAATTTTTGGGGCATTAAGCAAGTTGTCGAAGTAAAACCCAAATTTATGCTAGCAGAAAGTTGCTCTGTAAAAGTTCCCTCTTCAAATGTCAATGAATAGTTTTATCGTTCCAAAATTGCATTTGCGACCTTGAGCAATCTTGTATTAATACTAACGATTCTGGTTTTAATAATTTCAACAATATTTTAGTGAATAAAAATACAAATAGAAATGTCCTTAGCAGAAATTTGGGTTTTAGTTTGACGACTTTTCGCCCCAAAAGTGGACAACTAAAAACCCTAGCCTAATTGAAATTTCTGCAATATCGGTACGGTATTCAGGAATGTTCGAATCCCGCTCCTGCATGCCAGTTTTCTTGGTTCACTTTGAAAATATATTCAAATGTACCTAGTCAGTTTAAAAGTCGTATCCTCATTGAGTGATCCCCACTACAATGTCGCTTCCCAGGTTGCATCGTAAAATTGGGCGTGATCCCTGGCTATGCGGCATTCTGGGTTTATGACTTCTGACCGTCGAGCGCCCACCCGAATACAATGTACTGATAATTTGGGAGACCGCCAACATAGGGCAAGATAGTAGAGCGCCGGCATCGGTATTCCGGAAATCGCAGGTTCGAATCCAGCCTCAGTTTTCTTTGTTCACTTTGAACATGAAATTTCAGCAATTCGTCAAACAATCCACAAGGGAACTGACTAGGTCAATTTGAATACATTTTCAAAGTGAACAAAGAAACTGGCAGGAGCGGGATTCGAACCTGCGATCTCTGGGTTACCGTACCGGCGCTCTACCAACTGAGCTATCTTGCCCTATGTTGGCGGTCTCCCAAATTGTCAGTATCTTTGTTCGGGTGGGCGCTAGTCAGAAGTCATAAACCCAGAATGCCGTATAGCCAGGGATCACACCCACTTTTACGATACAACCTGGGAAGCGACATTGTGGGGATCACTCAATGAGGATACGACTTTTTAACTTATAATTCGTAATTTCAGCAGTTAGAAATTATGGTTACATCTCTATGGTCCTACGTCCCACTTGTCCGATGAAACATTGTGTAGTTCCACTGGTTCAGGTTGACTGACATGCTGAGGACAATATTGTCTGGGTCTATCGTGCCTGACTACAATGTGGTGCACGGATATGGGTAATCAGATGACGTTCATTTATTCGATTTTAATTATTTGTTAATGTCTTCTCTCCATTGTGAATTATGGTATCATGTGAATGATAATCTCTGATTAACAGATTCAAATAATATTCCAAGATAACTGACATTACATGTGCATTCCAACACTATCGATTCATTATGGGGTTCTGATTATTGTGGAGATAAATAGAAGTTGTTTACAGTGACTATGTGTATTGTTCATTATTGCCACGGCGGAGTGAAACGCGCCGTGGTCCATGCTGCTTATGTTGGTTGGTAATCACCTACACCACGAACTGACACTCTATCGCGTGAGTGCCCGCACGTACATGTACGCGTATTTTACAGAACCGAGGAATTTTCGTTTCCACGAACCATGGAGGAAGGAGTGTTCCTTCCTCCATGCACGAACTGACACCCAAGTACAGCAGCGCGCGCTAACAACATTTTCATTTTCACGAACTGAAACCATTCTTAATTTCACAAGTTTAGAGTTTTTCAGTTCAATGTTTCTGTAACCCCACAAGTATACAGATGGAGTAGATTCGTGTCAAAGCTTTTAAAGCGTTTTTCTTGGAATGGTATTTCCGCTACATGCTTGCGTGTCAATTCGTGAAAACGAAAATTCTTCTCCAGCGAGTCAGTGTGCGCGATGTGCGCGCGCAGTTCGTGAAACCGAAATTTACTCAGTACGCGGTTTCACGAACTGACACCCAGGTACCATTTTTAAGTCCCCGGGGTAGGACAGCCACGATATACCTAGGTACGTGAGGCCGGCTTCGAGCCCCCCTGACTACATTTGAACATCAAAAAACAAACACTAAACAAGCACATTACACGAAGACAGTGCAGCCTCGCTACCCATGCATTACCATGAGGGGGTACGACCCCCCCTGTTGACACCCAGGTACGTGCGCGTGAGTGTCAGTTCGTGAAAACGGTGACGGGTAGGCTGCAGGTACTGATTCGTGTGATATTATTCCATACCACGCGTGTATCACGGCTTTGCTAATGAGTCAGGAACCGGTGTTTTCGTAACACCGATGCGCATGCGTTTAATCTGCGTCTAATCTGCATATTAGATCACGCCCATTAGTGAACGCGTATCGCGCCGCGCGGGGCTGTACCACTTGGGTACAATGTACTTGTTTTTCACTGCGAATGGGACGTAGAACCAATGGGACGTAGGACTATAGAGACGTCCCCGAAATGGTTCGGGTTCAACATATTGTAGAAATCTTTTTTATGCTGGCTGAAATTTGGTCATGAACAGAAAGTGGACAAACTAAATTCGAGACGTCTGCTAACGGAATTTGTTGCCACAAACGAGTGGTTATGGCTTTGTCGATGAGCGTCACTCACTCAGTTGAATATCGGTACTATAACCTAAGTAAAACCTTTTCAAAGTGAACAAAGAAACTGGCAGGAGCGGGATTCGAACCTGCGACCTCCGGGTTACCGTACCGGCGCTCTACCAACTGAGCTATCTTGCTTGCCCTATGTTGGCGGTCTCCCATATTTGTCAGTATCTTTGTTCGGGTGGGCGCTAAGTAAAACCTGTTTTATATATCGAATTAAATTAACTCAAAAGGGTGATGTCCGGAACTATTGGGTACAAAATCATGCATATAACTGAGGGTCAGGTATGTAATGTGAATCGGATAATCCCCAAGTTAAACCGAGTTATAAGTTTTTGTATACTCTCCGTAGTCCGTATCTCGAGGGGCCTCTTCTTTGGCATGGCCCGGGGCAAACTTGCATAAAACAAATTCGCCTGCTGTTCGTGCTGTTTTCCAGTTTCATCACGATTTTTGTTTTATTGCTATTTTTTTGTAGCAGAACCAAATGTATCTACGTTTCAATGAGACATCCAACGAACCCCCCCCCCCCCCCCCCCCCGTTTATTTTTCGAGTATAAATTTTGAAAATGAATTCAACTCCTGTAAACTGCATACTGACTGAATTGACCTGAAATAATTATACAAATCAACAAAATTAGCTGGCCCAACGTTTCGAACTTATAATGTAAGCAAGTTCTTCCTCAAGGCAAATGACACTGAGTGTACAAGCAACAAACATGTAGGGAACATACAAGCAAGAGGGGTGGGTGGAGAGGATGGAGAAACACAAAAGAGAGATTAAAGACCAAAGACTAGAGTGGCCGTGGGTGAACATCAAAGGGAGTCAGGGGAAGGGACAGCAAAAGAAGTGTGGTTATAGGGTAAGGCTAAAAGAGGGGAGGCATAATTCATTTACCCCACGGCGTATCTTTTTTTGTGCATTAGAGTCGCGAAAGCAACCGAAAAAGCCTCTTTTCGGAGCGTTGCAGATGCCCAAGAAAAAAGGATATTTTTTCCGGTAAAATAAAACACAATTTTAAAATCGTTAGAAAATACAACTATTGGTTAACAGAGCACGTCTAGCATATCTTTAACGCTCCTGCCAGTTTCTTTGTTCACTTTGAAAATGTATTCAAATTTACCTAGTCAGTTTCCCTTGTGGATTGTTTGACGAATTATAAGTTAAAAAGTCGTATCCTCATTGAGTGATCCCCACAATGTCGCTTCCCAGGTTGTATCGTAAAATTGGGTGTGATCCCTGGCTATACGGCATTCTGGGTTTATGACTTCTGACTAGCGCCCACCCGAACAAAAATACTGACAATTTGGGAGACCACCAACATAGGGCAAGAAAGCTCAGTTGGTAGAGCGCCGGTAAGGTAACCCGGAGGTCGCAGGTTCGAATCCCGCTCCTGCCAGTTTCTTTGTTCACTTCGAAAATATCTTTAACTTGTGAGATTTATTTTGAAGTTGACAAATTAGGCCTCTGTTAACCAGTTGTCTGCACACTTGACAATTTCTATCCCTCTCGACAAAGAAAGCAATTATAATGTTCCTTACGAATGGCAAAGGTTATTCTTGGTTCTGATGGTCGAATCACTCATTTTGTGGAGTCCTCTCTTCAGAGATGGGTCCAGCTCATATAACTCTATGGTCAAAAATACAGTTATTTGATATTGTACCACAAGTCCTTTTGAATTTCTAAATTTTCCGTATCCTTGGTAACGGTTTAATGTTCTGAAAGTTTGTTTGATTTTTGCTCAAAACGAATGCAGACTGCACATAATTTCGTCACAAGAGGGCGCCAATCTTACAAGTCAATGAATACATTTATCGTGAACAAGATCTTAGACTTCGCTTGACTTTGCCATGCGGCACGCAGTTTATTTGTGGGTGTACAAGTTACAACTACAATACAAAGCTAAGGTAGGCTATATTTTGCAGAATTGTTGTCGTATATTTTGTTACTTTTTGTTTCTGGTAATCGTTAGACATTTCCCTTTCAGTTTTACGATTGAATTGTTGCCGAATTGTTATTTGTTTCATTAATTTAAAGTTTTGGCAAAAAGGATAACATTTTTCTCTAGACTAAGGGATCTTGCGACCATGCACCAGTGATGCAGTTTGCAGGTAATTATAGCGATTGATGAGTGTACAAATGATGTGTATGTTTTATACATGTTAAGGCCTAACGTTAGGCCTACATAAATATTTGTCATCTATGACTAATAAATCTAGAATTCACCTACTCTTTAATCTTTCACCTTGTCACAATTGCAGAATACCCCGCCACTCGTATCTACCCCTATCTGCCTAGAAGTAGAACTATAGGGTTCCCGACAGGAACCCATAGTCTAGAAAAAAAGAAGCCTATTTTTTCCATAGGCTAGTACAGCAAGAATAAGAAATTCATTCCCATGCACTCACGTTTGACATAGTGCGCACGAAAACCGCTGCACAGTTTTTCCCCAAAATCCCACTCAGCCTCATTTACATCCTCACCTTGTGTGCGCCAAGCAAAAGATCGCCTAAAGCGGTTCCAATTTTCGAAAAAAGTAAAAAAAAATCTCCGATCCGTACTGACTGCGAATGACACGACATGCACGATGCGACTTTTGCCGGCCGGCCGGGTCATGTGCGCGGGTCGGACCAGACAAGCTCATGATTATTCATGTCAAAAATCTGAAGTACGGCGCGCACGACATGCACTGCCGTCGTGTCCGTTACTGTCCGCATCGCGCGCATAGTGCATCAACCTCGTTCTCAAGGCTTACTATATTTTCAACCTCGTTTCCAATAGTAAGCCCTGGGATGGGAACTCCTTACTCATGCCCTGATTGGATAGTGAAAATACAGCATTAGCTTATTAACCCCTTGACCCCGGGTTTTAGATGGGAGGCGCCGGGGCACCAGGTCGGGTTATGCAGCCAAGCAAAACGGAAACAAGAGGCTTGTGCAGCCAAGCATAACGTACACAATACCCCAATAATGGATTGAAAGTGCAGAGATTGACACAAATAGAAGTCAACCGGCCTGGTGACAATTTTCAATCTGCACGTATTTGTGTCAACCATACGCAAGGGGTTAACATATAGAGAAATTAAAACCGTGCAGTTGGTGATTCCACTGTATTTCTTGATGAAAGTTTGTCGGCGCACCAAAAGTGAAACTTTTGTTGGTATTTTTTAACGTTAGTGACTTTTCTGTAGTATAATATATTCTCTGAAATTTCTGCAATGGCGACGCCCAGCCCCTCAAAAAATACACCAGTCAAATCTGATACTTGCATCTTGTTCCAAAAGCGACAATCATGGGACGCAGCACATCTGGAGAGTCAGTGGACAAAAGAAAATTGCTTTCACCATAGCTTTCACACTGAGTGACACAATATGCCGAAGTTGCGGAACGAAGGTCCATAAAACGGTGGAGGATGCACGGGTCAACATCGCTAAACTGGCGTGCATGTAGCAGCAGTGGTTGATCTCCTGGTGAGAGTGCTCCAGCTGCGAAAAGGTGGGTTTTTTGGTCCTGTCAGTACCAACGGCAATGCCGCCTGCCATGCCGCAGTCCAAGGCCTGTTGCTAGCCCCGAAAGCCTGTTCTTAGGCTTTTAATCAAAACTAAAAGGAAGTCCGAAGCCTAATTTGTCTCGAGTGTGCGCCTCGTACGGAAACACCACAAGGAAAAGTGGTATCACAAGGGTATGTACCTTGGGTATGTAAGAGCCTATGCTGTGAATGCGACGAAGAAGTGAAGTTTAAGTATTGCCATCAGTCTACTACGTGCCCAGAATACATCGCTTACAGGGAGCCTAATTTGCATGCGTGTTCAAAAATCTAAATTTAAATGATCCCATACCAGGGTGAGAGAGCAGCTGTGGTGTCGGTGAGAGCGCTGCTCGACACCATGGGAACGAGGTTGCTAGTGCATGTACATGTACTGGAAACATGTGTGTACGTGTATGTGTACGTAGTGATCGATGCGGACGGTAACGGACACGACGGCAGTGCATGCCGTGCGCACCGTACTTCAGATTTTTGACATGAATAATCATGAGCTTGTCTGGTCCGACCCGCGCACATGACCTGGCCGGCCGGCAACAGTCGCATCGTGCATGTTGTGTCATTCGCTGTCAGTACGGATCAGAGATATTTTTCGTCACCTTTTTCGAAAATTGGAACCGCTTCAGGCGATCTTTTGCTTGGCGCACACAAGGTGAGGATGTAAATGAGGCTGAGTGGGATTTTTGGGGAAAACTGTGCAGCGGTTTTCGTGCGCACATGTCAAACGTGGGCACTGGTGAAGTTGAAACTGTCTATTGTGTCCTCGTCGTGATCTTCCAGTTTTTTGGGTGATGTATTCGGTATGATCAATGTCCATTAATCCATTCAGAATAAAAAAAAGATGCGATACTGTTTTCTTCTTTCTTCCAAGGGTGTCTAATCAAGATCTGTAATGATAGCAGAGATGCTAGTGTCACGTCCATAGGTGTTTGAAACGAACCTTGCAGCTCTCTTCTAGACGTTTTTCTAATTCTTTAACCCTAACAAGTAACAGCCCAAGGCTTTTTACTAGAATCCTTCCCTAACCACACAAACTCCAACACTGTGTAGTAAACCAATGGCACATTCTTTGTACTTAGACAAAATCAGGGCATCAAGTCCCATGCAAAGTGATGGTGCCAAGGCTCTACAGTACCCAATCACACAAAATTCAACACAAATGGGGTGTTTGATTTTGGCAGGTTAGGGAAGGTTAGGGTTAATGTTCTTTGAAGTGTGAGGGTCCCACGCTACCGTAGCGTAGTCAAGATGAGGTCGAACAAGGGTAAGGTACAGTCTCTCTTTAATGGAGGATGAAGTATGATGAACATTTCTTTTGATGAAATTAAGGATTTGTGTAGCCCTGGCAGATGCATGCTGGACTTGCTTGTTCCACCGGAGGTCTTTTTGGAGGACTATTTCCAAATACTGACACTTGTTTGTTTCATCTAGCTGAACTCCCATCATGCTGTAAGATGTAGTTCCTGGTGATCTGTTTCTAGTGACGCGCATGGTTGTACATTTCTTGGGATTAAATCTCATTCCCCAGGTCTCAGCCCAGTTTACCATGGTATCAAGATCTTTTTGAAGTACGAGGACGTCGTCTGGTGTCTGGATGGATCTATACACCAGAAAATCGTCGGCAAATAAACGGGTGGTACTGGAGACTTTTTGATGAATATCATTGATGTGAAGGAGGGATGGGGTCCAAGAACTGTCCCTTGAGGAGCACCACTGAGAACAGGGATCCAGTTGAATTTTCTACCATTTACGATACGTTGGAACCTTTTGGTAAGGAAGATGGCAATCCATTTTACGGTGTCAGAACGAAGCATACCAAGTTTTTTGCGAGGTCGTGGGTTGTCAAAATTTGTTGTGTTTCACAAGATCTAGCTTTTCTGAAGGCATGCTGATTGTCTGCAAGGATGTTCCACTCAGAAAAATGTTTCATGAGGCTATACTATCAATTATATGCTCAAGCAGTTTGCATCAAACACATGTTAATAAAGACACTGGTCTGTAGTTAGCTGGGTCTGTTGTTGGTCCTTTTTTATAAATCGGGGTAATGTTTTCCCTTCTCCAATCTAATGGTAGATCCCCAGAATCAAGTTACTGTTGGAATATGTGGCAGAGTATATACATGTAGGTGAAATCTCGTCAGCAGCTATCTTCAGAGCTTAATTTGGCTATAGTCTGGGCCGATGGCTTTGGAGACATCAATATTTTGTAGCAACTTCTTTACACATGTGTTGTAACAGTGATGGCAATCATATCTGGATATGGACTTGATGGCATAGAAGGTATAGTTTATCTGGACTGCTATCTCAAACTGTTTGGAGAGAGCTTCTGCTTTCGCTTGATCTTCAGAATGCAACTTCCCATCCACTTTCAGTGTTTGGACTCCAGTGTTATCCTTCCTTCTTGATCGTATACCACCGCCAGAAGTCCTTGGGATTTTCTGATTCAAGTATGTTGTTGACATCGTGTCTGCGGGCACTTCTAATAACTTTGTCAACTGATTTCCTGACTTTTGTAAACTTTTCTAAGTCAGAGCTGGACCTAGACTGTTTTGATTTGTTGAAGAATTTTTCTTTTTACTGCAGAGTCTCTTGATTTTTGTTGGAAACCACGGGGTGCGGTTACGACCCCTAAATACTTTATGAGGAACATTCGAAGAGACAAGGCTACAGAAGGAATCACAAAACCAATTTCAGTTCTCCTCAACAGAGCAGTTGGAGGGATTTCTATCAAAGTAATCATTTTAAAGAACAGCCGCTTTTTCTTTGAAGTCTTGTTCGTCCACTTTCTTCCACAAGGGAACTCTACGGGGTGGCTTTTGGCTAAGAACAGCTCTTTGTAGCAAGCTTAGCCTTAATGACGCAGTAATCACTAAGTCCAGCATAGGGCTGCACATCAGATATCAGCGATCAATAGCTCGTCAATAGTAGATCCAAAGTGTTCTCAGTACCATTGGTGTCACGTCTAGTCGGAAATGTAACAAGTTGGGACAGATGGTTGTCATTTATGACATTTGTAAGAGTTTGCTGAAAATTTCCTCCAGAGGCAGACGTGGTATCACTCCATTCAATACCTGGTACATTAAAGTGACCACCAACGATGATGAATGGTGACCGACAGTTGTCATTGATGTAGAACCCGCCGATCAAGATAGACTGACCTGAAGCTGTTAAAACAGATCAGACTTACCAAGAGACGTTTGGTGAGCTTGGACGCTCTTGGGAAGTATCACAGGAACTCTTTGGTGAGATGCAGAGGTTTACTTGCTAAATGTAAGCTCCTGCCAGCCGCACCTCTCAGTTCAACCAACTATGTGATGAGCTAGTGTTGGAACTGATGTCCTGCAAATGTGCGCGCTCTTGCAAGCTACCAAACTGCACATGTCTTGCAGTACACAGATTTGTGTAAACTCCAGACACGTACAAACCAGAAGGAAGTGGAGAATGAATTGGATGCTGAAGGTGAACTAGATGATTCTGATGACGATGATAAAGATGACGAGTAACGTGAGTGGACAGGCAGCCAATATACAGAAACAAAATAGTTATAACCCTACAGCTAAATGCTTTGTTGCCAACTTTCAATCTATTTTAGTAACCCTTCACTGTAGCTTTCACTTTTCATATACAATTTGCCTTACCATGCAGCTGACAATATGTACCACTGAAGAGCAGGTTATTTTGTAACTATTGATGTGAACAGGATGTTGTGTGGTCATAAAATTTGCTTATATTTAGTGTCATATACGTGCACATTGACACATGGCTAATGATATGACTTATTAATTACATCTAAGTAATACTCATTAAAGTATAGCGCTCTCTATAGACAGTTGCCATCACAATATATTGTGTCATTATGTGATGTTCATCATCTATATTTTTGAAAGCATATTTGAGATATAGGCGATAAAACCTACATGTACACATGATGCTAATATAATTATGAATACTATATGAATGATAAACAGGCAGTTTATGTTACTCTGACAGGTGCTACAATGACAATTTTCAAAATTTTACTTTCTAAATAGTTAAAACAGACCTAAAGCAACACTTTTGAACTATTAATTAAGTTTGGTTTGTTTCACAGGGGACACAAACAAAATATTAATGTTTAAAACAATGTTTAGCTATCTGAAAAACGTGTGTAATGTATGAGTACATAAAATACGTCTACGAACAGCGCCCTCTAGATGTAATATATATTTTTACGTGACGTAATTTTAATAACCTATAGCTAAACAATAATTTGACCAAGTTTCATCTTTATACAACAAAGCATAAAGGTGTAATTGCGAATTAATCAACCGTATACTAACCTAACTGCTAAGGATTTATGTAGTAAGCTCATTCTGACTGGGCTTAAAAAGTGGGCATTTACTACCACTAAGCTACCACCCTGGGATTGCTATCACATCAATTTATCATCCTTAGACATAGACCTTTCAAAAAAATGTTATTAGATTTTGCCACCTCAGGTGGTGACAATAAGTGAAATTTTGGCCTCTGGCCCATGGACTATAACTCTATTCCTAACCCTAACTCTATTCCTAACCCTAACTCTATTCCTAACCCTAACTCTATTCCTAACCCTAACTCTATTCCTAACCCTAACTCTATTCCTAACCCTAACTCTATTCCTAACCCTAACTCTATTCCTAACCCTAACTCTATTCCTAATCCTAACTCTATTCCTAATCCTAACCCTACATGTACATTGTAACTCTATTCCTAACCCTAACCCTAACCCATGCGAGAGCAGACTCGGCCGACGGTCACGGATTGTCCCTCCATACTACATGTTGCTCCCTCTCTTAAAAAATGGTCGAAACCCAAAGTGTTGTTTATTCATTGCATGAAATCACACTGCTTATTGGTAAGTGCCTTGTCACGCGCACATCGTGCACTTCCTGATACTTCAATGTGGCTGCCTACATGATTGAATGTGCGAACGATATGTGCACTCAAAATATCGCCTAAAAACCACTTCTTCCTGAGAGAATTTTAGTTTTCCTCAGCTGAATGGGTTTATCTTCAATGAAGACACAAGGTGAGGTGAAATTTGTTATGTTTGGTAGCGATTCCGTGATGTCCGTATATGGAACTCTTGCCCTTTTAAATGTTATAAAACTTATATCACTGGAAAGAATAACAAATAGAAATATAATGAGGGGTCATTGATTGGTCATGATAGGGTAACCTTATACAAAGTTACGTATTTTTGTTGATTAAAATTTTTGGTCATTTGGTGTACAATTTCAGCCTAAAAAGTTGTGACGCATTAACTACATACATGTACATGTATCAAGGAAACTTGCTCTCTGCATTTATTTTATTATTGCCTCATTTTTTTATCAATTTGTTAGAAATACAAAAATAATTTACAATTAACAAACACAACAATTATTTGCCAATAAATGATTAAATAAAAGGAAAATATAAGCTTATCTCAAGCATGAATCCCAAGCATCGATACGGAATGCCAGATTCAAAGTTTGACAGGAATACTACAGCGCGTGTTCGCGCTCACCGAATACGCAAACAACTGTTTTCCAATAGACTTTACATTCAGTCTTGAATTTACCGTAGTTCGTGCTACATACGTACATGTTCACGCAGTCATACTTCCCCAATACGTCCGAGGACAATGCTTTGTGTTTCCTATTGTTCCTTTAATATAACCAACCCCCATAGACTAAGCACGTATCCTTACGTTCGAGGACCGATTTCAACAAAAGACTCTACGTTCGAGGACTGAAAGGTTTCTTTGTGTTTCCTTTCTTCTCTTGTCCTCACGTACACGCACACACACGCACACTCACACAAAAGTACACTTGATCATCAAGGACTAGAACATATCTATGGAACGCAGTCTACGGAACGTAGTGAGAATTTAGTTGCACGTTGGCGCGCTGCTTCTATAGTGCCTGTGCAATGTGTAAATCGAATCGTTGTACTTCTTGATAAATTCTCTATACGTCATGGCCCGCATTCTGTCAAATAGTCCCAGGCCATGTACATGTGCAGCTGGCTGGCGGACGTATACACGGCGCAGTAGGTATCGTGCATCCTCCTCTAAACTGACTTTTGTTTTTCGCATTCTAAATGCATATTATTGCACAAATCAACAAAAAAAGGGCGGCGGAACAGGGGTGGCAGGGGTGGCAGTTGCCACCCCAAAATATACATGTGGAGCGTATTGGGGTGGCAGTGCCACCCCAATACGCTTTAAGCAGTTTTAAGCAGTAACATTTGAGTTTCTTTTGTTTCCACATTCTGTCTTAATTGGTTGGGTGACAAACATAAAAAGAAGAAACCTTTGTTTCGCATAGCATTCCAGGCACGCGTTACAGCAGGCCTGCCCCAGCCCCACGCCGTTAGACACTCCGCTCGCTGCGCTGGCTCCGCTTCGGGTTACTATATTTGCAGGCGCGGATCCGGAGGGGGGGGGGGGGGGTATGTTCCCCCCCTGGTAAATCGAGTTAAATAGGAGAAAAAAAGAGGGGGAGGGATCGCAACGTCCTTCAAAAAAATATTCTGCTGTGTCTACTTTTTGGCATAAAAAACTTTCCTGAAAAATGCAATAAGAAGAAAAAGGATTATGAATCATGTCATAGAACTGAAACCCTCTTTTAAGAGAAAACCGGAATATTTCCTGGAGCCCGGGGATTTCAACTCTTTCTTCCATCTCAACATCTAATCCCCTTGGGAGTGGGGGGGAGTTTATTACAGGTTAAATGGCCACAACCAGCAGGAAACAATTGTTCACTGAATGACATACTAAATGTGCCCTTTTTGGGTGACCTAAACGCACACTTTTTTTTCAATAAATATAATATTCAGTGCCATATTTGTTCATGTCCAGTAATGAAACCATGTATTATTTTTTGATTGGTGAAATTGGTGCACAAACATGGCTAAAATAATGGCTAAAAATAATTGCTAAATATTCTCTATATAATCTTAACAACTTTTGCAAAAAAAGATGTCCGGTGAAAGTGCCCTGGAAATGCCTCCGATTGCACCACGGAGCATCCAGAATCCAAAATTGTCCGGGGCCCTTAACCACTTGCGTACGGATGACGCCATATGGCGCAAAAAACCCAGTGCCACCAGACACAGTTTGTGCAGTTTCAATCCATTGTTGGATTATTGTGTATGTCATGCTTGACTGCACAAACAGTGTAGCGGTTCGATTTGGCTGCCAGAACCGCCGCGACACCCCGACGTCTCCCGTAAAATACCGTGCTCAAGGGGTTTTAAGCGGGCCCCGGTCCCCACGCCCTAAGGGCTTCGCGCTCCAAATTAAAAATGAAGGGCAAAAACTGAAAATTAAACGCCCAAAATGGGGGAGGGACAAACTTAGTTTTTTGTAGTCATCACATGGGTAAAATAATAGCTAAAATAATGACATATATTCTCCATATAATCTTCACAACTTTTGATTAAAAAAAGTCAGGTGAAAGTGGCCATCAGGAATCACCTCAGATTGCACCACGGAGCATCCAGAATTCAAAGCCCTTACGGACCCCACGCCGTAAGGGCTTCGCACCGACACAGCAACTTTAAAGCTGGCATGATACCCACTAAGCCAATCCCCATCCATCACCACCAATTATAATCAATGACGGTACCGATGATAGAGCAAGATCAGTGCTTGTCCAAGATCACGGTTTTGATCACGTAGGTATCACCCCATCCAGCATCCTCAAACAGAGACGTAAATATCTGGGATTGAGCATGCGGCGGCTGATCTAGGAGCTTCAGTCTCCACCCTTCCATCAACTGTCCAATGTCTGGCATTTAAGCACGTACTCGAATTATGCGGGCTTGCTTACATTACCCTTAGCGATTCTGGTGATGTACATGTACAGTGTATGTATGTGTAGGCTGTAAATGACAACTGGCCCCATACATCAACACCTTTTTCCTTCTTGTAATGTGTATTTTTTTATGGCATTACATTAAATATAATGCGGGCATATCGATGCACGTCATTTTTTCCCCTGCATTTGTGCACATGTCTGCAAATTCAGATTTGTAGACATTCACATTTGCAAATGTAAAAAAAAAAAAAACTACTGAAATATTCTGAAATACCTTTAATAACAGTCAAAAGATGGAATTTCTGCGTCAGGGAAGATGTATTTAGAACAGAGATGTTTTCTCTTTCGCCCTGTCTCGATGTAATGTGTGAAGCACTGTATACTCGGTGTTTTCCGAGAGCATGTGTGAAAATATTCACAGTCTTACTCGGGCGGGATTCAAACTCGGAAAGCACTGAGTATACCTTTTAGAATATTTTTTTTTTTTTTTGAGGAAAAAACTTTGATTTGTCATTCTACAAGAAAAAAGGATGTGCTTGCCTGTAGCCTTTTGTATATGTATGCAGATGCCTTCGAGATGATTTTTTTTTCCTTCTGATGAATTTTCAAATTCTATGTTTCATTATAACCATCCCCCCCACCTAAAAAAAAAAGAAAAACCTAAATTTTGGGCACCTGCAACCCTCTGAAATTTTTTTTTTTTGCTTTTGGACCACAAACGCACAAAAAGACCTGCCAACGTGGAAACAGAATTATTCTTTTAGCCACAGCCAGTTCAACCTTTGTAAAGTAATTATTCGATAGTACATGTACACGGATGTGGGCAGTATTTGTTCACTCGACGTCTCACAAAAATGAATAACTTTTGTATTGCTAGCAAAATAGCAATGGAAAACTATTTTCGGAGTAAAACTGAAAAGAGTGTGGATAGTACATATATGTACATCTTTAATGTGAATTGCCAAGATGGGGGTGGGATTAAGTTGTGCGGGGGTGGCGGGGGTGTAGAAGAAAGTAGGGAAAGGATGCTGATGCTTATTGTCAATGATTGTATGAGTGTGTACATTGATGTAGCGGTCGCTACGTACATGTACATTTAACGATTATAAATACTAGTCAGGGCTTGTCATTTGGCATGCATTAAATGTGTGGGAGTTTGCTTGAGTGAAATGTTTATAGGTGAACAGTACTTGTCCTTGTAGTACAGTGTACATAGGTCTGGACTGTCAATTTGGAGTTTTAATTTGTTCTTTTCAACAACTGTCTGCTTTTTGTTTTTGTTTTTAAATGTGTGTATGTTAAGATCCACAGCATTTTGATTGGAAACATGAATCCCCATTCTCCAATACGGAAGCCGGATAGTGCCACTGAAAAGGGATGGATATTTTTTGCAAACGGGCGAAAACATTTTTTTGGTACCGTTTATCTGGCGGCTGCCACTTATGTGTGGTGGCCGCCACTTAATTATCCGACGGCATGAATTGTAATTCAGGCCACAGTCAACTCGTGAAATCAGAATGACAGGAAATATGAATCCCCAAAATGGACAACCCTATTTTCAAATTTTCTACAAGTAGACTTTCAGACTTTTAAAGTCATATATAGGGGTACCCTTGGTCCCATATCTTGCTGGGTATAATATCTTGCTGGGTATACATGTAATTGACATTTTCTAAAACAGTTACCGCGACTTAAAAAGTCAAAAGTCTGCTTGCAGAAAATTTGAAAATAGGGTTGTCAATTTTGGGGGATTCATATTTCCCGTCGTTCTGATTTCACGAGTTGACTGTGGCCTGAATTACAATTCCATCATTATGTAGCTGTCACCAAACAAGTAGCGGCCACCACATAATAAGTGGCAGCCACTATATAATTGACCTATCGCCGTTTGTGAGTTAGCCACGCCCCTTGGACAACTTTACAAATGCGGAGTAGCGTATTACGAGGAATCATTGCATACATGTACACGCTCTCTCTGACCGGATACAGGAGTTGTCTCAGATTTCTGAGACAACTTTGCCAACGTGTGCATGCAGACTTTCGTGCGAACACTTACTGCAAAAAGTGGGAAAATAGCTTTTCCCAATTTCCAGCCGCTCGTTATAACGCGTATCTGAATAATGCAGACTCCCCGGACCCCACTCATAATTTTCACCGTCCGAGAATCAGAAAAACTTAAGAAATATAAACAGAACAAACTACGCTAAACGGGCTTGGCCAATGTGCTGCAAACAAAATTAGTATAAAGAAAATGTGATCTGCCGGTTAAGCGTTTGCGTTCAATTTGACCAGTATTCGCGTACTGTGTTTTAACGAACAGGGTGCACATGCGGCCGAATAATGCGCGTCTTTGGAATGTTTTTTGTTTGTTCAAGATTTGGAATATCATGTGATGTTCAACAGACGCTACGATAATTAAGTGGCAGCCGCCAGATAATTAGGTGGCGGCTTCCATACTCCAATACTCTTAGGCCATTTTTTGAGTCAAGGCAACCACATCTCATTGGGGCAACCACACCTTTTCTCCTTTGTGGCAACCCTTTAGAGTGGTGCAACAACCACAGATTCGCAGCGATCGGTCTCGTCAAAACTGCTGAATTTGTAAAAGGGAAATGGTGCATGCCCTCGAGGGTAAGCTTCAGGTTTGGAAGTTTACAGCCTGCCTGAAATAGACCCATTTGGTAATTGGGTGGTGTTTCCAAAAGCTCACACCCATTCAAACTCGATTGTAGCTTGCATCTCGTATTTCTGTGACTCAACAGTTTTTTTGAATTGGCACCCCACTGAGGGCTGTCTGAAATGCCAAAAGATATCGCAGCAGACCGGAGTTGAAAATGATGAAATTTGGTTTGCGGTTCTTTGTTGACTCTTCAGGACACTGCTCCTGGTCCCAGTTAAAGTTCTACTGCTTTTCATAATCCATAATTTAATTTCAGGTCTGACCTTAAAAGAATTTTGCAATTTAAATGTAGTGTATACTATTGGTAATCCTCCGAATTACATGTATTACGAAATACCTTACTGTAAGTTAATAGTACATAATGTAGTCTCAATCATCCTGTGAAATGATGGCACCAGGTGTGCTGTCGTTTTTAAGAAAAGTGGAAATTTATATCATTTTCCAACGATTGTTCGGCCGAACAATCATTGGTAAACTGCCCTCTATTGACCGAATGTAGTTAGTCCGCGTTGTGTCTAAAATGGGTTAACAATCCGAAAACGGGTGCACGCGTAGTGTACCGAAGCGACGCGTTGTAACCAGTGCATGCAGTGGATCTTGGACGTTCCGCTCAGCCCTCGGCCTCTGTACATGTTATGTGACCAATTGAAATATGATCCCATTTACACAAAATTTGCTTATTTTACAAGAGGGCGCTATAACAAATGCCGCCCGATGGTTGAAAACGAACGCCGTTTTTCTCTCATTTTATTTTCACCATCCAAGAATGCAAACTTTGAACAGGTCAGTGGAACGATATTTCCTATAAAATACTAACCCCCAAATCCGCCCATTTCTGAAAATTGCAACAATGACCAATCATGTACATGTACACTACATTTAACGATATTGTCCATGATCTTCAACAAATTTGATATTTTTCTCTTCCAAATGTTTTCTTCTTACATGCTTAATTTTAACAACAAATCCTACTTTTTTTCTGTTTTGGGTGTCTGCAACCCTCCAAAAAAGATTTTATTCTTCGTTGCTTTTGCTTATGCACCCAAGACATGTACATGTGTGTAAATTGTATGTCTGAATTATATTCGGGCCACAAATATTTTGACATTTGTAAAGTAATGATTCATTAACAATTGTTTTGTTTTCATTCAATTACCTTTTGTCTTGCTAGAAATTAGGGGTGTGCATCAGAACCAGGTACCCGAATACCCGACCGTTCATGTTAGGAACCGGTTCCAGATTATGGAATCGAGTACCCGTACAACTTTACATTATCGCATAGTGTTGGGTAAATAACAGTTGCCCAATTATGTTTTACCCAACGTTTTTACAGTGTATATAATCCTGTTTAACCCATCTTCTGTGGATTCTCCATCCTTATTGCCCTATTTTCACATTCCACTTCTGTATTTATAACTTGTATACACTGTATAACTTATGTTTCTAAATGTTTACTTCTTTTTTTTTTATGTGTTTTGTTATGTATGGCATGCCTTGCACAAGCTTTCGCTTTTTAGGTTTTGCCTCCTCTTCTTGACTTGATTTTCTTATTCTTTTATTCTGTTGTGAATTATCATGAAGAGAAAATAAATGTTGTTGAAAAAAAAAAAATAGGAACATCCCAGACAATAAAAAAGAAAAGGTTTTAAATGTTATTTGTCAGGAATTTTCGAAATTAAAACCCGACTACATGGGAAACTAGCACAGGGAATTTTCCGGTCGTTGTTTATGTAGTCTGCAAGTCTGGTATGAATAAAGCTTCCGGACAACTGTCTTTTGTGATGCCGGCATGTATGTGCCGGCACACGCAAAGGTGTAGAACTAGAAGTGACTATGTTTAGGGGAATCAGGTTGGTGTAGTGGTACTTTCCTCGCCTTTCACCACAGTGACCCCGGCTCGAATCCTGGCTGGGGCTAACATATGGATTGGGTTTTAAGTCCCTACCTGATTCCGTGGGTTTTCTCCAGAATTTCTCTGGGGTTTTCCTCCCATGTCTAAAAAACTGTAACTTCCTTCCTCATCTTCTATCATATGGGACCCCCACTGGAAATAAGTCGAAAAACTTTCGTGGGCTATCCTGGCTGAATGCCGAATAATAAATAATAATAAATACTGGACAGGCATGGATTTTTCAGACTTTTTGAATCTCGGAGGAAGACATTATTACAACTTCCGGGATTGGAAGTTTTGGGTTGGGTTTCTTTAAATGGGTACACGTACCCAAGTACTATAGTACCCATATTTTTCTCAATCGGGCAACTGGTTCTTTCACTACCCTGTGAATACAGGTACATGTACACACCCCTACTCAGTTTATAAAAACATTGATCAATCAGTGTGAAACACGGAAAGAACACGGTCAGTATCTTTAAGTTCCCAGTCATTTTTACCCTTTGGGAAACGCCAGAGGATGGCCTAGTATGCCTCAGCCCCTGCTAATGTCATAACAAAATAATGTGTGTGGGATTGATCCATGATCTGGCTACGTGGGTACATGTTATGTACATTGTATGAGTTGTTGTTGTTGTTGATGTGATGTATGGCACGTACGGCAATCTAGTGCCCTTTGTGCCATTAACATAACTACTGCGTGTCAAAACAGTTCAAAGTTCAATAGAGGTGGCAGAACGTACATGTAAGGATTCGCTCGGACAGTGAAAAATATAGGATGCGTAAGCGAAAAGACAGACGAAAAATAACAGAGGCAAAAACAGTCACCGATCGGTAAGCATGGAGGCAGGAGTGGGGGGAGCGCCGACGATCCTCCAGACATGCAGTGTCACTGGTGCCCTGCAAGGTCGGACCGTGTACCATGCAATTTAAGGGCCCGGGCCCCGCCGGCTGATTTGCAGGTCCGCAACACCTTCAGGTGATGAAGAGACAACACTGTGTCCAGCCAACCATCAACGCTCCCCTCTCCTGCACATGCGCAATATCAACAAAATCAAGGAGGCATTTTATATAAGCAATTAAATGTTAATAGTGCAGTTGTGGATGTACCTTAGAATTTGTTGACAGTTTTGTTTCTGTCCCAATAGTTGCGTGAGTGTCATCTGTACATTAGTTAAGCCAAGTGTCCTCTGGAGAGACTGTCTTTGAAGATTGAATTTTTTACACTTAAGCATGAAATGTTCAACATCATCAGTAGTGCCACATGTTTCACAAAGATTATCAGGGTGTTGGCCAATGTTATGGAGGAAAGTTTTAAGACCTTTGCAAATACCCAACCGAAGTCTGTGCAGAATAATTTCTTGTGGGCGTTTTTTACCCCAGTTTGTGAAGGTAAAGGAAGGGTTGAATTTAAAATGCTTAGACGGATTGAGATTGGGAATAGTTTTCATCCACTTGTCTATGAGGTCACGTTTAAGACATCGTTTAATTTCGGTGTCAGAGAAGGGGATATCGTGGTCGACATTTGCTTTGTTTGCGCCTGATTTAGCGATTTTGTCAACTTTTTCATTACCAAAAATTCCACAATGGCCAGGGACCCATTCGAAGGCAACGGTGTTACCTTGATGCTGAATATTAATGAGGGTATGGCGAATGTCACAAACAATTTTATTCTGAGGTAAGGGGTTAGAGATAGCTTGTATTGCACTTAAACAGTCGCTAAATACACATGAATACAGTGGTTTGACGGTTTCTATCCATTCTATAGCTAGGAGGATGGCAAATAGCTCCGCTGTGAAAATGGAGATACCATTGTTAAGTCTGATACTTTTAGAATACTTAAGTTGAGGAATATATAGGCCGCAGCCGACAGTATTGAGGTCGGGATTAAAAGAACCATCAGTGTAGATTTGAAGTGAGTTCTTCCAGACAGTGTTAATTATCTCATTACTTATACTACCTCTGATATTGATGTCATTGATATGAGAGACCCGAGAGAGAATTTCTGTTGAAATGAGGGGTTTGTAATAGTGCCAATAAGGAAAAGTGTTAATCAGAGGAAAAGTCACAATAGGGTAATGGGTAATTCTGGCTTCAAAGGGGGTTTTGTGTGTAGTTTGTCTCCATTTCTCTTCAAAATAGTTTTTCTGCCAGTTGTCTTGTTCAAGAAGTTGGTTGGGATGATTTTTATGAGCCTTAATCTTGATATTATATAGGTTACTTAAAAATTGACGACGAAGAGCCAAAGGGGGGTCGCCACATTCAAGTTGAAGTTTGAACAAAGGAGAACCTTGGAGAGCCCCAGTACAAATTTTGAGAGCTTGATATTGCACACTGTCTAATTTTTGTTTCATAGTAGTGGAGGCTGAATTGAATGCTTCACATCCGTACTCAAGGATTGGTTTAATTAAGGCAGTATATAATTGGAACAAAGTCTTGCAATCAGCGCCCCAGGTAGTTCCGCTAATGCAGCGAAGAAGGTTGAGTTTTCTTTTACATTTAGTGACGATATTGTCAATGTGTTGCTTCCAAGTTAATTTGCTGTCGAAAGTAACACCCAGGAATTTGGCTGATTGGAGAATTTGGATTGAACGGTTTTGAAGAAGGAGAGATATATTGGTCTTCTTTTTGTTTGTAAAGAGGACTGCTATCGTTTTGGGGTAGGATAGCTTGAAACCCCATTTTTCGCACCAAGTGAAAATATTGTTGACATTTTTTTGAATTTTCTTCTCGAGGAACGAGATGTTTCTATTTGACTTCCAAATCGCTATATCATCTGCATATTGGGATACATGAACATCGGGCAGGTGGTGAGAAAGATCATTAACGGCAATATTAAACAATAGAGGGCTGATGACACTGCCTTGAGGAACACCATTTTCTTGAGTTCTTTCTGTGGAGAAGGTGTTATTAGTCTTAACTTGGATTTTCCTATCACTGAGGAAGTTGTCAATCCAACGAGTTACACGACCATAGATGCCCATGGCTTGGAGTTTAATAATTACCCCTTTACGCCACAGCATATCATACGCCTTTTCAATGTCAAGAAATACCACAAGGGTACTTTCTTTGTTAGCTCGGGCTTTGTTGATGGACGATTCAAGATTAACAATGTGGTCTTTTGTACTTCGACCTTTTCGGAAACCACTCTGATGTTGGCTGAAGAGGTTATTTGTTTCTATATACCAGAACAGACGGGAATTAACCATGCGTTCCATCAATTTACATAAGGTGGAGGTTAGAGCTATAGGCCGGTACGATAAAGGGTTGGCAGGATCTTTCCCTGGTTTGAGGATGGGAATGAGGATAGTGTCTTTCCACTGCTTGGGACACTGGGAAGTGTGCCAGATCATATTAAAAATAATAAGTAAGTATTCTCGGACTTTTATGGAGAAATGTTTGATAACCGTATTACTTATTCCATCTTTACCAGGAGTAGTGCATTTTGAGGCTTCGATGGCATAATTCAGTTCATCAATTTTAAATGATTCATTGATAACACTATCATTATTGTCGTTTATAGTGAAATTATTTTCAGCCTCTTGTTTAATGTTAAAAAAGGAGGGGTTGTAATTGTCAGTACTACTTATTTGAGCGAAATTGTCGACAAGTGCCTCGGCTTTATCTTTATCAGTGATGACATCAACGCCTTTGTAATGTATGACTGGAATGTTAGTTTTCTTATGGGTTGATTCTATTCGTTTTACCTTGTTCCAGATGAGTTTAGTGTTAGTTTTAGGATTAAGATCGCTGCAGAATTTTTCCCAGTCTTTTCTTTTGGCAGCTTTAATAGTTTTCTTAGCGATAGCACAGGCTCTTTTGTAGGTAATTAAGTCAGACGGTAGGCTGGTTTTCCTTAATTTTTTCAAAGCCGTCTTTTTATCTTCTATAACTCTTTTACAGTCTTCATTCCACCAGGAAGTAGGAAATTTAGTATGATTAGGGTTGGTTTTAGGTACAGAATTGGTCATAGCTTGGTCAAGTTCATGAATGAAATTGTTATAAATGTCATCAATGTTAGCTGAGTTTTCCGGATTAGTGATGAGTCGATCACATTCTTCTTGAAATTTTCCCCAGTCGGCTTTTTTGAGTGACCACCTTGGTGATGCATTGGTAGTGCTTTTGTAGATGTGGTGGTTAACTTCAATGACAATTGGACAGTGATCGCTTCCCCAGGTGTCATTGAGTACTGTCCAGTTGCATTTGGCAGCTATACAAGGAGAGGCTAACGTGATATCAATACAGGAGAGTGAGCTGTGTGATGTGTTAACCCTGGTACCTTCTCCAGTATTAAGGCACACCATGTTGTTATGAGAGATTATGTTATCAATTATTTGCCCATTGTGGTCAAGTTTAGAGCTGCCCCAGAGCGGGTTATGGCCATTGAAATCACCGCAAATAATACAAGGCTTGTCAGTGTTTTCAATAATCTGGTTAAGGGAGTCAAATTCCAGCGGGGTACATGGATTATACATATTAATTAAATTGATTTTATTTTTACAGTCATCATAGATTTCACCTATCTGGAATTCTATGGGGGAATTAGAGCCCGATTTGTATTTAAATGCAACTCCACACTTTACAAGGAAAGCACAACCACCGCCACTTTTTTTAATAATATTGTTTCTGTCATGTCGATAAACATCATAACCAGGTAATTTGAAATTGTTGCCATCCTTCAACCATGTTTCTTGGACGCAGATGATATCTGGTTTTGTAGCCCAAGAATTAATAGCTTCTTTAAGTTCTCTATTGTGTGCTGTGAGAGATTGTGCATTCCATTGCAAAATAATTAGACCTGTCATTAAAGTACAAATATTCATGATATCGTGTTTCGTTTGCCTTTAGTGGATTGACTTGCATTTTGTTGGTTGATTGTTTGAGAACCTGCTTTTGTTTGACGTGATTTCTGCGGGTCAGTTTTTCTTAGGCTGGTTGGTGACTGCGGTGTTGTTCTTCGTCTTCCTTGTTTTTTAGGTTCTTCGGGGGAGTGGAGGTGATCAATTAAGGATTTGGTTGCATCTATTCTCTCTTCTTTATTCTTGACAGTGTCCCATATTTGCATCACTCCAGTGAGCAGCTCCAGGATGTTTAGTTCACCACAAAGGCACTGATGCGTAGGCTCCGTTTGTGTGGCTGTCGTTTCTTCGGTTTGGGTAGTCGCATCCTTTCGTGCGGGTTTTGCAGACATCGTGACTTGGGGTTGATTAGGCCTGTCCGTTGTCTTTGTTGTGGAGCTTGTGTTTGGTTTGTTCTCGGGGGTTACTCGGGGGTTTGGTTGCGGTTTAGGTGTTGGTTGAGTAGGTGTGTCGGGACCTATTGAGATGTCGGTTTTGATGACCCTTGCTGCTTCAGCATACGATATGTTGTATGACACCCTGATGTTTTGTATTCGTCTTTCTTGTTTGATTGTGTTGCACCCTGCATATGCCGACGAGTGTTGTTCCCCGCATCTACAGCATTTAACCTGATCTTTCTGTTGACATTGATCATATGAGTGAGATCCTCCACATCTGACACATCTGATTGAGCTACGACAGTTGCTAGCAACATGACCAAGTCGTTGACAATTAAAGCAACGGATTACGGGTGGGATGAAGGGTTTGACTCGGAAGTTTTCATACCCCAGTTGGAATGTTTCGGGTAGGACGGGTGTGTGAAAGGTTAGGCAGACAGAAAGGCTTTTCTCCAATCGGCCATCTTTTCTGCGCATCAGTCGTTTCACTTCCAGGACTCCTTGTTTCTTGCATGCCTCTAGTATTTCTTTATCTTCGATGTCAGTGGGAATTCCAGTAATAACTCCCTTGCTTTGGGTCTCTGATTTTGTGTATTCAGTAGTTATGGCCCACTGGTCAAGTTGAGACATGGCTTTGAGTTTTTTGGCCTGAGCTGGAGTGTAACATCTGACGGTGATACCCCCATGACTATTCTTAGTGACGCTTTTCACAAGATTCCCACCGAGGCTATTTAGAGCTTTAGCTATTCTGATCGGGCTAATTTTAGCAAGCTTGACATCTGGGGAATTAATAATGACTAGTGTCGGTTGAGGACTGGTGTTCTGGCTCTGGATTAATCGGCGTTTAGGTTGGGAGGTTCGTGGAAGGTCACTGTCCGAGTCTGAATACACATCACTGTATGATATTTGCCGTTTGCGGCTCTGAGTTAGAGATTGAGAATCATCTTGTACTTGGCTAATTAATCTGTCAAGTGTGGATCTAGGTACATTTATGTCATCATTGTACTGAATGTTGTCATGAGATTGTGGGTTAGATTGTGATAATTGGTCCCATGAGGTTTCATCCTCCATTTTTAGATGAAATCTAGGCCTGGGTTGGCCTAGAAATAAGAATTACCTTATTTATGGCCTCCTGATTTTGAGATATTGCTTACCGTAAATATGATGCAGGCAACGATCTTGCAAGCGGACCAGAAGTTGGAGAAAAGCAGTAACTGGTTGACAGAAATTCAAATCTTTCGCGCGCTCACGAGCATCCAATGAACACGTCCGATCGTCGCGAAACCCAACGGCTCTAGTCCATTGTATGAGTCAGTGTTTTCCTAAGGGATAATGTTAATGTCACAGAATTTGTTTATGGACAGGAAGTATAAGGGGAAAGAGAATGGAATACAGAAGTTGCTCCTAGGTACCTACTATCTAATAACCCTGGCGTCACCGGGGATCAGACCGTAAGGCGAGTTTTGAAGGGCTGGGAGGTGTGCAAGTTAAAGGAGCTGTGCAGTGAGATTTCTATGATATCCGTACATGGGGGATAGCGCTATTTCCATACATTTTTAGGTCCTTGGCAATTCTAGGTAGTTATTGCCACATGTTTTTGTTATTTTATAAATGCAAGTTTTTACATCCATGAGCCAAAGCATGATGTCATTAGAGGCACAACAGTGATGTCTCTATAGCATTTAATGTATTTTTTTCTTCTTCATTTTCTCAAGTTCCATTATTAGTTGACCTCCCCCATGTGTTTATTAAATAGCTCGGTTGAAATCCATTTCTTACCCAAATTACCCGAAAACAATTATGCTAATTTGACAAGGAATTCCTTCCCTTGCCAAACAAAAATGATTTTAATAAAGATGTGAAGACCATCGTCTTTTTACTTTAGTCTAAATTCTAGATCATGTTTTCATTTTGGTGTGTGTAAAAACAAGTTGAACTGGATATTACATTGTTATTGCGTAGCGAGGATATAGACCCCCCCCCCATTATTTTTGGAGGGGCCCATTGGATCATTCTTCACCGCTCTACCCCTCTCCCACCCCACCCCCACCCCCCAAAAAAACCAAAAAAACAAAAAACAATACTTTCAGAAAAAAGATGTTGGCAAACTGAACAGTAACACCATTCACTCTTTCTAAAACTGCATGGGACCATTCAACAATGTTTTTTTTCCATCCTGAAGATTTTACGCATAGTTGAAAATAAGTAGACAAATTGCTTGCATCGTTAAAAAAAAAATACTTCTATAATGTCATTTGCAGGGTTGTTAAAAATCATGGTTTAAATTTTTTTATTTTTTAAATCAGATTCTTTTGATTTAAAGGAACCATGCTTCTCAAATTGACCGGATCACATTTTATTTCATAAATAAATTCATTTATATGTATTAAATGTGAATTAAAAGCCAAACTGGTTTAAGCGAAGTTTTAGTGTGATTATTTGCCGCTCAAAAATTGACCCCCCTTTTTGAAATTTGTTGAGACTCAAATTGAGGGCGCTGTTCGTGACGTAGACTGAGGCACCGAAATTCATGGATCAACTCGGTAGTCTGGACCCGGCCCGTATACACACACTAGGTCTACACGTGCAACGACAACTAACATCGAACTTACCCTGATTTTCTCCCTTTTAGCGAAGGCTCCTCGGGGAATGGGCCGTTTAACTGCTTTCGCCTTTATCTTACTCGCATCTGGGAACTTTGTTGGGATGGCAGAGGACTTGAGCATATTTTTATTGGTCATCCCAAAGGATTTGAAAATACCAGTATCGAAACACGACGGCTCAAAGTGGTCGCTACATAACGCTGAAAAGCTGCTGGGCCGGACCTCTTTGCTCTTGTCACCTTCACTTTCGCTGTCCGAATTCTCCGATATTTCGCTTCAGTTGGAAATACATGAAGGCTTACTCCACCCGTCGTTGTTTTGCTGCACCCAGCAGCCACACACCTTGTCGGCATGGCCGAAAAACCACTATATTTTGCTTAGATTTTGGACGAAGAATTTTTGCCGTACAATGTACACACAATGCATACCCGTGATGAATGGGTAATGTTCCTCGATCTACGTCACACACTTATGTTAATGAGGGTCCCACTCAGGGGGCGGAGTAGCTTGGACAAACATTTTACAAAATTGTTTTCTCATATTTAATCTGGGAAATAATTGTCTCTGGACACAAAATATCATTGTCAAGATAATACTTTATTGTTTTAAGCAGGAATAATGCAATATAAATCCTATATCATGTTTCCTTTAAATCAGATTTTTTTGATTTAAATCGATTTTAAATTTTTTTTTACCATCGTACCATTAGCATAAAACATTTCTTTCAAATAGGTCAATTTAAATTAAACACAATTGTTCATGAAATCAGTACTGAAATCCCTTTCATTGATAATATTCTTTTCTAGAATACAAAGTTTGTCTTAAAATCTCTGTTACAGCATCACCATCATATGATACTGCACATTTCTCATCCAAGTTGATAACAGGAACCCCCCTCCTCTCTACACACAACCATATGGAATAAAACTATTTAATGCAGCTACCATATTTTTAACACACTGTCCTTATTTTGATCCTGTAAAAGTTTTTTACGATTGTTGCGGTTGAAATATTGTCCTTCGGCGTCATTTTGCATTTGCAGCTGTAGAATGGGAACCAGACAATGGAACTTTCAATGGACAGAGCACCATTGAAGATTTAGGCCTATGTTTAGCAGAGACGGTTTAGCAGAGACGATGAGGCAAAATTTACAATTTTGGAAAATGTCAAGGGGGAGGGGACGGGGAAGGGGACGGGGAAGGGGACGGGGAAGGGGACGGGGAAGGGGACGGGGAAGGGGACGGGGAAGGGGACGGGGAAGGGGACGGGGAAGGGAAGGGGGAAGGGGGGAGGGGGAGGGGGGAGGGGGGAGGGGGGAGGGTCGGGGCAAGGCAAGGGTGTCGGGGCGGGCGGGGGGGGGGGGGGGTCAGGTCAGGTCAGGTCAGGTCGGGGGGGTATCAATTGATAGGCACATTACAACATGCATGAGTTATTTAAACCTACATGTATATGTAAGAGAGGAACACCGTATCATACATTCAGGTAGTACATTGCACACACAATGTACTTCAGAATCATATGCATTGTACACAAGATAAATGTAGTACACTGTTTCAGGAAACTGGCCTTATACATCCCTTTATAGTGAGCATTACATGTAGCGATTTAAAGTTAATGACAGTCAGGTTTGAATTTACAGAAATTGTTTTTACATTAAAAAAATAACAGAAATAAAACAAAATCAAAATGTGATTTTTATTAGTGATTTCTTTTAGATTTTTTTCCAGTGATTTAAATCATGATTTAAATCATGATTTAAATCATGATTTAAATCATGATTTAAATCAATGATTTAAATCAATGATTTAAATCAATGATTTAAATCAATGATTTAAATCAATGATTTAAATCGAGTGATATAAATCAAACAGCCCTGGTTATTTGTAAGGCATGCTACATGTAATTCTTATGATGGCTGCTACCCATATGTATGATTATGAAGTTGGCAAAGAAGGTGATTAAATGTAGAAGACAGCATGGTGTGGTGATTTATCTACAGACATCGTAAATGGTCATTGAACTTTGGAACTAGTATATTTAGGCCAAACGTTAACATAAAAAAATTAACGCCCATGTATGTCAGGGCTCTGAAGTACATGTATTAGATCATGAGTAATCATGTGTGAAAACTACCAATGTGACACGACTGCCACACTGCAGAGTGCAGTATTGCCCCCACAGCAGTTTGCCTAATCATTTTCATTGGTGAGCCGTTGTTCTCGTAAATGTTTGACAATGATGTTAATATAATGAGTGAGTCATTTTCTCTTCACAGAATTGCCCAAGTTGTTAATGACAGTGGCCACCAGTATATTGTGCACATGTACAATGTAGTTAAATTTACAGAGTGATTTTTTTTAATGTGCAATGGGAATTGCTAAATTCAATGGAGCAGTATTTTGGTTTAAACATGGCTAAAATATGTTGTCCCTGCATATCAAAAGGTCGGAGGTATTTGTTCAGGATTGCACAATTTGGAGTAACCCCTGCATTGAAATGGTACCTCCCCACCTTTGACAGTTATGTGTGTGCAAGCATAATACCCTGATGTTATTATAGACTAGTTCATGCCCCTGAAAGGTGATACTTCTCAGGCTGTGCTTTGTGGCAGTCTGTGTTGTTGAAGGACATAATGTGCACAGTGCCAGAATTGAATATTGCACCCTGTAGTCCAGTCCTGCTGTTTCTTTCAGTCACATCAGCCTTGTTCTGCTTCAGTACTGGGGTTGCTTGGAGATTTTAGTGAGCATAATATTGTTAAGTTTGAAGTGTTTAAAATTTCCAATCAGCAGGGAAAGAAGTGAGAACTGCTGTCACTATAGGTCTGTACAGTAAGTAAGTACATGTACAATGTATGCATTGGTATTCATTTACTGAACATGATTGTTGTAAAAGGTCTGTGGTTAAATGCAGTTGCACAGTCCAGTACACATGTACTGTGGCAGATGGGCATGTGTTTCAAGTCTATTGTAAGCTTTTATGCACGCACATAGATTACTTTCTGTATTTGCACATTTACAATGTGTACAGTACATTTATAGTTGCCACAAAATTACAATGTACATGTACATGTATTTTGGAATTGGAAATACATGTATGTCTTTATTGGCACACGTTAATATACTTTCGATTTGTCTATACTTTAAACTTGCAGGAATTAACTCAGTTTCTTTCAGTTGGATCATGGTTGGATGTACATTGTATTTGCAAATTAACCACGCCCCATTGATAAACCCGACAAAGGCTACATTGTAGATGGAATTTTGTGCGGTAAATTTTGTGTGAATACTTCAGCGATTTCCAGGGAAAGTTGGGTTTTTGTTAGCCCAGGTTGGACGACGTCTTCATTGCATTACGACTGACGTCCAGGTTATAAAATTACTGTTGCCACAGAAACATTTTTACAATAATTTTTTTCCTTATTTTTACCTGATGAAGGAAGCTGAAATTTTGCTCACATAGTCCTTGTGTCCGGAATTACAAAGATGCTTGGTTTAGAAAAAGTAAATATGTCCCTGGGCGACGTTTTTACAGAAAATAAATTGCAGATCCATGCTTCCGACGTAAACATCCTGTATAAACTTCTCGTGCAAAGACTTACGCGCATGCGCGAAATGCATAGCAACTGTGGGCAAGTTCGAGTGGCGACCATTTGTCGACCACTGGTCGATTTTGCCTGGTACCTAATATATATTTAGTGTACAGGTTACCATGGAAAATCGACTAGTGGTTGACAAATAGTCGCTACTCGAACTTGCTCTGTGTTGCTTCCACGCATGCGTGGTAGAGTTGTGGGCGTCAAAGCTTTTAGATTTTCTGAATTAATTTTTGAAATTCGTCTTCTGTCGTTTTGTAGTTTCGGAAGTGGGTTTATTTGATAAAAAGGTTCTTTTTATGGAAGCCTTTGGGATGGTCTGGGAAATCAAAGTGTCCTTACACTGTAAACATAGGAATTGCGTCTTACATTCAAGGCCAAGGGGTGTTATGACCTTGCCAAAGACTTTTCTTCTGAATGTGCCCGGGGCTAGACAAAACCTTTACCAAAAATCTCTTGTAACCCCTCTCGGCCTTTTCGAAGGTGGCCGTTTGGCAATTACCACAAATTACCGAAGACGAAGACATCGCACGGCAGTCGAAAGATGGCAAAATTGAGGAAATTCAGAAACCGAAACAGCGAATTTGCATGACTTCACCGTATGACGTGCGAACACAACGCCCACAACTCTACCACGCATGCGTGGAAGCGACACAGTTGCTATGCATCTTGCGTATGCGTGCGCGTAAAGGTCTTTGCACGAGAAGTTTGTACAGGATTTTGTTTACGTCGAAAGTGTGGATTTGCGAGTATATTCTGTAAACACATCAACCAAGGATATACTCTTTCTAATCCAAGCATCTTTGTAATTCCGGGCACAAGGAATAATGTGAGCGAAATTCCAGCTTCCTTCATCAGGTAAAAATATGAAAAAAATGTTTGTAAAAAATTTCGCAATGGCAGCAGAAATTGATAATCTGGACTCCGTCGCATTGTACACACAACGGACGAGTCCAATCTGGGTTAGGTTTTTGTCATGTCGTGCCTGTATGTACATGTACATGTACATGTAGGTCATGTAGGTGTTTATGCTACATCATGCAGCAAGCAGCTTAATCTTGGTCTGATGATACATATATATATATAGTTTACATTTTGAATTCCTGTACAATGTTTGCAGTGTACAATGTACATGTACCTGACATCCACACTTGTGTACTAACATCAGTTGGTTAAAGTTTCATGTAGATTGTAGAACCAGACATTTTTTATGAATTGTTAAGTATATTTTTTACCCGTTAAACTTAAAGTCTCTCCATTT
This sequence comes from Hippasteria phrygiana, assembly GCA_037893225.1. Classification (NCBI taxonomy): domain Eukaryota; kingdom Metazoa; phylum Echinodermata; class Asteroidea; order Valvatida; family Goniasteridae; genus Hippasteria; species Hippasteria phrygiana. The sequence goes on along the minus strand of JAZGUH010001163.1, from coordinate 33,439 downwards.
TATAAATACATGTGTGTAGTAAAGGCCTATTCCTTTTGTTTCCATTTTTTTCCCACAGATAGGTTAATCACTATCTCTCTAACTTTGATGTTCAGTAAGACCAACGTACGGATATTACTACTTGCTGGATCTTCACTTATACTCCACGGATCTAACTGAGCTGTATGCTGGGTTCACCAGCTGTTGTTGGAAAAGAACCTATTGTTCCCTCCAAACCGCAGCTTGCTTCAGAATACGTGCTTTATTCCTTTGTCGTTCACTGAACCAGCCGTGCTGTAATACCTGTCGGGAGAGAGAACTTGCCAAGTTTGTGAATAGTACGAGCATTTTCTGTGGTGACTGTTGGTGAGTAAATTTGTTTGTGGTTTAGCATTGCATTTTGTTCTCGATTGTGTTTTTAACAGATTTTGTCACTTTCGTTTTTGCTGTCAATTTTGTTTTTTGTTCGTTTTTGTTCTTGACAGATCGAAATATTAAGCACATGACCTGCACAAAAAGAAAAACAGAAATGTATGCTTTTCCCTACATGTATTTTCTTGTGATTCAGAGGATAGATTGAACTCACAATTTCACACAGGTATTTTATTTCATTCACGCAAAGCATGAACACACCTGCGACTGCTCTGCCAATGCTACATGTATGCATACTGTGCTTACCGGTACTGTAAATCATGCTACATATTACATGTGGGTCATTCCATAAATTTGGGGTAAAAAGTGTGACATTTTTTTGGTGTCCCTGTTACACCTGACCTGTGTAATTTCCCATCAAGTATCATTAAAACTGACTTCACGCTATTTTTTACTTGTTTGGCAGATGTACTTTGCTTAAATACACAATCACTCTTGGAGATACAATGTAGAAGGCATTAGAGCATGTGTCTGGAATTGCAAAATCTTATACATATCACTACATGTAACACTACAGGGACACCAAAAATGTAACACTTTTTGACCCAACTTTTTTAGAACGACCCATGTACATTTTGTACGCAGCAGTACAAAATTGTTTCGAAAATAAAAATCCCCAAACTGTCTGGCCAGTTACATGTACAGTAGGCCATGTGCACAAGGCCACCTCAGCTAGATTTGGTCTGGCTGATATCTTTTAGCCTTGTATATAAAGTGATTTTTAAAAAAAATATTCATTTTATGGTGTTTTAGCAATGTGAACGGTGACCCGCACTGAAGTCTGGTTGATCCAGAGGTCAGAAGTTCACAGTAGTCATGGAAAGGGAATTCGCATGAAGCATTACTAAGCAAGTTATTGTTACTGGTAGGCGTACCCATTCAAAATGTACAGCAAACATGCACATATAAAAAAAAAATATGTACAATGTATACTGTACATATGTACAGTTGCACATAAAATTCATGAAATTGTCGCTTTTACCTTGCACTTAAGTTCAGCGTTTGACACAGGCAAATTTACAATGTAGCATAAATTTACCTGCAGTGTACATCTACATCTATGTACACGTATGCTAACTTAGACAAAAAAAATTCTTTTAAAATTTGTTTTCATATGCGGACAAGTATGCCATCAATTATGATCTGATCCATGATGCATTTCTCAAAGTATTAAAATTTAAGTACATGTACATGTATGTATTAATTTAATTTTAATATATTTGGATTTGAAATACATAAAAGTTTGTAAACATTTTAAACAGTGCTTTTGTAAACATTTTATTTCTTGGGTCTTTAAAGCTGTGCATACACTAAACATTGTACACATGTACATGTATGCATGCGTTTGTTCTCCCAAACAAACGTGGACGTATAACAAAGGGAACAATATTGTCCGCGATTCCCAGAATACAAATGTACGTCCGCGATTGAAATCGTGTACAAAACCTATGGGAGTCTTCCGAAAAAGTTAAAGTACAAACAAAAGAGGGAACAATAGGACGTCCGTGTTTGGAGGTCGATACACGTTTAACTGTACAATGTATATCAGTTCATTACAGTTATATTTAAGGGCAATGTACATGTACATCGGTAACAGGAGACAGTTCACAGGCAAAGTTTAAGAAGAAAAAATATTCACATTCTAATTTTCATATTACGTGTACATGTACTATGTGTTTTCTTAGGAATGTATATATATATACATTTGTACTGTAAGAAAAATGTCCTTTGTGCTACCAAGGATTCCTTTAGCCTGCAGTGCTGTTCGTTGCCTCCAAGTTGCATATCAAAATTGCCTGGTGCACCAAGACCTTAACATATTATCAAACAAGTACATGTACATGTACATGTACTGCGGAGCAGTATAAGTGACACAGCAGTTAACACTCTTGAACCTCTGAACGAGGACGATTTAAACAAATTACCTGTCATGTTTGGCCAGTCACTGACACTTCACCATCCCAGTATCTCAGTATCCCATTTCCTCTCTCTCTCCCTCCTCTATCATGGGAACCAACATTATCACCGGTGTCCCATGCCCTGGAAAAACCTGTAACCCAACCAATCCAGAGTAAAATGAGACCAATTATCGTGCCCTTCCTGTCCGTAATTACGCCTAAATTGAAATGCATACCTCAGCTGAATTGAGCGCATATCGGGCAATTCAGGCGGAGGGGTCCTGAAAGATTTTCTCAATTTACAGGTTCGCAGTCGGCTTTACATTTTGTTATCACATGCGCGCCAGGGCCTGTACAAATTTTCTTGCTTGCCGGTGCTTGTCAGTTAGTTGTGGCAAGATGTGCAAAGCTTCTGAGGATATGGACAAACCAGGATATACATGTAATCATCATATGGAGGTAGACAGAAGCACATGTACATTGCTGCACACATGAATTCCTCCAGGCTTTTTTACATGTATGTACATGTATACAGACTATGTATAAACTTCAGTGCAGTGGCATATTGGGGTGGGGAACTTGTCTTCGTTGCGAATGCTCACTGTTGGCTTTTTATGAAATTGAAAGCACCACAACTGGTACAAGCCGCCCCCCCCCCCCCACACCCTCCATCCAGTGGCGTAGCCAGGCTCTTCCTAGAGGGGGGGGGGGGGGGGACAAACGGGGGCATGGCTATTTTCAAGGGGGAATTTGCTATAGTAATGCAAATAGTAACGCATATCCCAATTTTCCAGAGGGGGGGGGGGGGGGCAAGAGTTACCACAGGGGGGCAGTTGTTACCACAGGGGGGCAGTTGCCCCCCTTGGCTATGCCACTGCCTCCATCCCATCCCTACACCCACCCCATATTCCACACCATACACCCACTATTCCCATTCCCCCAAATTTATATCCTTGTGGAGACATGGCTTTGTTCTTTCCTTTGTTCCTGTACTTAAACATTCCCCCATAGACTTTGTGCACAAATTTCCTTGTGGAGACATCCTCCTCCTTTAAAATTTCCTTGTGGGGACCTTTTTTATCCTTTTGTCCTCTATTGTTTCTGAGTCTCCACGGGGTAGTGAATTTAGAAACCAATCTCCACTCCCATTTCCCACTCACTACCCCCCACTCCCACTTACCATTCCCACTCCCAGTTTCTATTCCCCACCCCCTATTCCCACTTTCCATCCCCATCCCATCCCATCCCCATCCCCATCCCCATTCTCCATTCTCCATTCCCACCCAACCCCATCCTAACTCTCCACTTCCACTCCATCATGTGATTCTCCACTTCCACTCCCACCCCCAATCAACCACCCACCCCCATTTTCCTACCCCCATTTTCTCACCCCACTCGCCCCAAAATCCCTCCTCTTTCCAAACCCCATAAAATTGCTCACCTTTTCATAAATCTTTTTAAATTTCACCTTTTCGAAATGTCATTCATGCTCATGTCCCCTCTGTATTGATCAAAGCATCAAGTGCCAAATGTATTGTGAACCACGTTCCCGCCGTGATAGGAAATGAATCGGCCAGAGATTGAGGATGGAGTACATTAATACAGGAAGCTATCAGAGGACGTTTGTATACAGTAGCATTTCCCTTCAACTTAGCAAAAAATTGGCATGACTACATATGTACAAATGTACAAGTATAACAATGTGAGGTCCATAGGGGTCATTCAACTTCATTTAAACCATTTTGCAATTTGCAAGCACCACCGTCTGTGCAAAATTTACTTAATGCAAAAGTGCACTTGGGATTGAAAAAGTGGCAAATGTACAAATACATGTATGTATCTATATATGCACACCGTACAGTATATTTTTATTAAAATAATTGTCAAGATTGTATGCAAGACTGCATAAATTTATACAATTCAACATTGTTTGCACAGGTCCTTTTTGTATTGCTTGCACTGAAAATGTTCAAAGAGTTATATTTTAGTGTCCATGGAATGGCTACAAATGTACATTATGTGTGAATACATTGTACAATGCTTCATGTACATTGTGTACACGCACACATGCCAATTGCAAGGATGGCATTGTGTGCAGTGTAATTACTGTACACGTGTTGTACAGGTACACGTGGGCCTATTGAAGAAATTTTGCCCATGCAAATGAGGCCGAATGTTTTCATTTGTATTGTTTCTGCCGCATTTTGAAAGACTAATTGCTTTTTATAGAATGAAACAACAAGAGCACAGATGATTCAGAATGAATGATCTTATTAGTGCAATATGCTTTCTTTCCATCATCGGCACACTGAGACATTTGAAATTGTCCTATGCATCATCATAAATAGTTCACCGTGTCTGATTTACGACATTCTGGAATCTTCACTTTAAATGAAAAGGGTCAATTTCACCAAGAGCCTTCCCAGCCTCGGCTTAGATATTGCAGTGGTAAATTGCAGACTTTTGACAACTGAAATAAATAATGTACATCAGCAAGGCCACAAATTGCAGGCACTGTCTTGAACCAGCCGCCTTTTCACACGAGACAAATCTTGGAATGACGCGGGTTTGAAAACATCAACATTCCACACTTGACAAATTTTAACACTGTGTCAACTGAACTTATTTGCTTCAGACCAGTGTTGAGATTTCTTGCCCAGAGTTAAAACTCAAATGAGGCGGGGTGAGTTCACCCTGGGTTGAACTTGAAACTACATGTACATAGTGTGAAACTATGGTGGATTGAACGTGGGATAAAAAATTGAGATGCGGCCCTTGGCTTGGCCCTTGGCTTGGCCCTTGGCTTGGCCCTTGGCTTGGCCCTTGGCTTGGCCCTTGGCTTGGCCCTTGGCTTGGCCCTTGGCTTGGCCCTTGGCTTGGCCCTTGGCTTGGCCCTTGGCTTGGCCCTTGGCTTGGCCCTTGGCTTGGCCCTTGGCTTGGCCCTTGACTTCATATCAAGCTGATCTGCAGCCCTGGGTGAGATTTCTCTGGATTTTTCCTAATTTCAGGATTTTCGGTGAGTTTTTTTTTGGTCCAAGGTAAAATTATTTTTATCATTCCAAAATGACCCCTGCAACCTGAAACAGTCTTCTTTTAATTCTAATGACCCAACTTTTGTTCTATTTTATACGTATCTTTTGGTAGAAAATGCAGTTTTCTTACACATGTCGTAATTAGATGCCTCTGAATGTTTCGTTGATTTTTAATGTTTCACCCCTGCTGGCTCTAGTACACGTATGAGGTCTCATGTTCAATAGGATCTTAAGCCCTTACAATCTATTTTTGTGCAGCCCAGGAAATGACTCTCCCGAATGTTGTCCTTTTTTCACTCTGTTTTTAACACACACACACAAAACAGGGCAGGAAAAGTCATGGTAGTCAAGTTACAAACTACATTGAGTACATGTAGAACTTTCTCTTTATCTTTGATTTAGTGACAAAGTACATGTATGCCTGGATACCAACATACACGTACACGTACCGTAGCTTGGAATTTTTGTTTTCTGGATTACCTGATTGCTGTACTTATTGAAAAACAACAGATTCTTGCAAAATATGAATTACACTAGTCTTCAAAGCAGATATCGGAGTTCTTTGACTGGGGCCCTGTTCAGATTTTTGATCGCCAGCATCCAAAAATGTGTCCGCCAAGATTGCCGCAGAAATTGAGTGAAATTGGATCGGGGCTCGTGCCATGAGTAACGCAATTGCTCGTGAGCGTTCCGGCCAATGGAATGTCATCTGTGATTGATTGCGATCGTAAAAAGAAGAATCCTGGAAATGAAGCTGAGGTCGGAAGTCCGAGGACCAAATTTCTTTTTTATCATTTCCCCCTTCGGTGAGATGGCAGTGGCAAATTAAGCCAGAGCAGGAACCGAATCTGGTCCTGTGGTGTCGGAGAGCCAGGGGTCCTGGGGTTAAGAAAGCAGAAACCGTAACCCTTCATGGGATGCCAATGGGATGACTAGTTTGTCGGGTATGGTTCGCTGGGGCTGGTGACACACCCATGGGCAATCGGCATCTGATGAGAAACTAGCGGGTGGTAGGGAGCTCATGCAGAGTTTTCCTCCAGAAAAAGCTGCTTTCAGAAAACGGAAAAAAAAATGTACTGGTGGTCCTTCAAGGAAAGGTCATCAGAAAACATGGACCTGCTGGTGACCTTGGTCATTCCATAAATATGGGATCCAAATAAAAAGTGTGATATTTTTGGTGTCTTTGCAATTTAGGACACATTCTTTGATGCAAGTTATATCTCCAAGGTATACCTGCCAAACATATATAAAATAGTGTGAAGTCTTAATTATACATGAAATTACACAGGTCAGGTTTAACGGACACCAACAAAAGTCACACTTTTAGACACCAAATTTATAGAATGACCTATATCTACACATTGTACATGTACAACAAATGTACAGTACACCAAATATTTTTGTGTATTACATGTAGGGACTTTCAATTGATGAGGTCATCAATTGCCTACACAGTTATTAAAGAAATGTAATGATGATTTACAGTTAAAAGTACAGTACATTGTACATTTAGGCTGATTTTCAAGTTCACTGGTGCCTTATTGTGGCTTTAGAAAATATTTAGACTACAGGAGTGTACATTATGGGTGCGTTTGAGCGTGTTACTTGTGTTAACACGAGTATACTCTTGAGCACACGAACGGCAGGAGTACATGTATGACCTGAAGGTAACCGAGAGTATACTTCCGCTCAGACCGAGAGTATACTCCTGCACCGGAGGTGTCGTCACGTGATTGTTTCACTTAACATTTTAAGATGGCGGAAAGTAAACATTTCAGACTTTCCCAATGAAGTTTTTTTATCGTTTTTCGATTGTTGAACTGACCTTTGGATTATATATTGTCATATCATACATGTACATACATGTAAGGGAAAATGTTAAACTATGTTCAAATTTGTGTGCACATCCAATGGAAGATTGTTCGCGTATAGTTGGCAACGTTCGCGTGAGTGGAACACAGCTCTAACTTTGACCGTTCGCGCGACGACGCGGTTCGAGAGTAATGCGCACACAACATTTTCCTGCACCCGCGAGTATCAAGAGTAACACGCTCGTACGCACCCTATGTGTGTGTTTGTAAATTTCCATGCAAGTTTTCTTAATGTTTATACATTTGTACATATTTCGGTTTATCAGATCGAAAGAAGACAGTATGTGTTTGTCTTCTGATAAATTTACTCAAAGATGACAGCATTTCAGGCAGAAACGGGTCTCAGGAGGTTTGGTGCTGGTTTATATCAGCAGTAAGCTTTCAGACTTTTAACATCTTTTTGGCACTGTCTTTCCAAACCAGGTAAAATATCCAGTTGAATCTATTCTGTGATTAGACTTTAACTCCAACCCTGCTAAATCCAGCAATATTCCACAATGGCTACATGTACCTTCTGTTGGCTTTTGTTGATGTGGGCTGTGAACAAAAGATCATTTGTTCTCACTGTTAGATTCTTACACACTTCAGCGCGCACCCGGGTAACCCGGAGCTAGTGCATTGCTTGACCGCTGCCCTCCAAAAACCCTGAACCATAACGTAATTTTCACTTTGAGACTTGCAAGTAAGATTATACTAAAAAAAATACATCTTAAAAATGTCTGCCTGAAAAGTTTCCTATGAGTATCGTGAAAGTTCGGCTACAATCCTGGCCAAAATGCTTGGGCCACGTGATGATAAACATACCCTCCCCGCGCCCCCGCTCAATGTTGTAATATCAAGCCGGAGCGCATTCCGCGCAATGAGAGCCAAGATTGACCAGGGGCAGGGGGGTCGGGGGCCCAACGAGATTTGGCCGGGATTGTAGGGCTGGGTGGATGTTTTCAAAGGGGATGTGCGTACACATGTAGCATGCAGCTGGCCATGAAGCACACGCACCTGTACATGTACAACATGTACATGTACCAGGATTGAATAAATCCCTGCGAGCATTCACACTACTGATGGTATTGGTAACCCGGAGAATTGTCTCAGTGTCTCATTGGAAAGCTCATGAATTATCTAATGCTAACCAATTAGCAATTCAATTTGAAAATGTTTGGGGTGCCATGTGCAAAAAACCTGGATACAGATCTTTAAGACTACACTAGGCTGGTATGGTTTGTGTGGCCGACTACATGTAGAATGATGTCCAAATAATGTATTATCCCTGTTAAGATACATGTACATGTAGTCTATCCCCATAAGTCAAAACAAAGTGCTGAGCTGACAGAAAGATCGATGGTGCAGTTTGGATGGATAGAGTATCAGGTTCGTCTTGGAGCGTGACTGTTTGTTTGCCGAGTATCTCGCCTCGTGCATGCCGCATTCAAAGATTATCAATTTCAGTTTGGACGGTAAATCATGATACATGAAGAGTTTGATGATAGCAGATGGTGTGGGCTAAACATTGTGTCATTTAACCCTAACAGTCCTTAATCCTCAAATTTTAATATGATTTTCCACACACCTTGTGAGTTAGGGTTAAACAAGCCCTGCCCCAACGGGGGTGGGACAAAGATTTTGAAGGGCGTGTTAACTCATTGAATACAGATGACGGCTATAGCCGCGGTTTAAAAAGGACCACGTGGCCGGTTGACGGACTATACATGTACCTGCATTTTCTGCATGTTTAATCCATTGTTCGGGTATTGTGGGCATTATGCTTGGCTGCACAAGCCTATGTATTGTGTGCTTTCACCATAAATCATAACAAATATCCAGCAGGCATATTTACTGTAGCTTCAATGCTGCTAAATATGACAATCCAACAGGTACATGTATGTACCGGTATACAGTATTTAGCTGCTATACAACGTACCCTGCTTAAAGGTTGTGTACATGATTGGTCATTGTTGCAATTTTCAGAAATGTGCGGATTTGTGGGGTTAGTATTTTACAGAAAATATCGTTCCACTGACCTGTTCAAAGTTTTGCGTTGTTGGATGGCGAAACAAAAGAGAGAAAAACGGCGCTCGTTTTCAACCTTCAGGCGGATGATGGCCTTTAGTCAAGGCGCACGCGCGTGGCTACCTGGACGCGTGACGCACCCCGAATGCTAGCACATGTCCGGGGCGCGCCACTCGTCCGGGTAGCCTCGCGCGCCTTGAGTAAAGGCTACAGGGCAGTTTTCCAACGATTTCCAGCTGGAAATCGTTGGAAAACGATATAAATTTCCACTTTTCTTGACAACGACAGCACACCTGGTGACATAATTTCACAGGATGATTGAGACAACTATTAACTTACAGACTAGTAAGGTATTTCGTAATAATTCAGTAAAACAAAATTTGAGGATAACCAATCGTGTACACTACATGTACATGTACATTTAATATGACAAAATCCAACACACCATGTACAATGTACATTGACTGCTAAATCCAACAAATTACAACAGCTTTTTACCACTGTTGGATTTTGTTGGATGAAGCAGGGTTAGGGTTAATACATTACGTGTATTGTACATGTCACCTCATCTGTCCTTTAAATTTCAATGTTCAAATTAATTTAAAATGCGAAGGCCGTGAGCCTTACTAGTAAACCTGAGCTGGAACATTTTAGATTTGTCTGGAGCTGTGTACACGTATGTAAGCTCTATGGTCACTGATGGTGTATCAGATGTTTCCACCATCTGCTGGGGAGGCAGAGAGGCATGCTTCTATTGCCACTAAAGGGATTGTGTAATAAATATCGGGTTTAACTTGTTTTCGCATTGTGTCTTACAACAATACATATTGACCTGATTACCTGATTGCTGGTTTTTTATTTGTAAAAAGGTTTTGTATTTCTTTTTTAGTCATGCACGAGGGTGCTATTTTTGTTTGGCAATACATGCACAGTGTAAAAGGATGTCCCTGTCAAAAGATTAATAAGCCAATATAACCCATCAACAAAGTTTTGGAAAAAGTTTAGTTAGAAATGAATTGCAAATGAACTGTAATGTATGTAATTAACAGAAATTAACTAATGTACAGAAATGAATACATGTACATAATATATGAACATTTGCATTATAACCCTAACTCTGCCAAATCCAACAAATTCCAATAAAAAGCTGTTGGTAATTTGTTGGATTTACAATGAAGCAAGCTACAATTGTACACGGTATGGTAGATACATGTATAGTGCAGCAGGGTACATGTAGCAGCAACATTCTAGTAAAATGTTAGTTGGATTTTGTGTGGATTTTGTTGGATTTGGCAGGGATCATACAAACAAACAAACAAACAAACACGTGTTGTATTTCGTTGGATTCGGCCGGGTACATACATGTACATTGTACATGCAGAATCTCTGCAAAATGCCAAGGCTGGTGTTGTATTGTAGGTGGAACACTGCAGAATCCAACCAAATTTGCTGTTGGATTTTGTTGTATTTAGCAGGCTTCCCATTTCAGTTTTGTTGGAAATTGTTGGATTTAGCAGGATCATATGAAAACACTGAAAAGGGGTTAGGGTTAACATAAAAACCAGATGTTGCCATTTTTTTTTGAGAATTGTTAAAAAAGAAATATTTAGCATACAATAATGTAGAAATAACGCTGTCATACAATGTACATGTACACTGCAAGTGTACATAAAAGTATCCACATGTATGTCATAAAGTGCTACATGCACACATGTACATGGAATTGCCTTTGGTTCTCATCTCAATATTTCTTCCCATTAATTACTGTGTAATGAAGGCTCAATCAGGCTAACCTCATAAAGCATGTGTTTATGTTGTAAGTGCCATCTTTAAAGAAACAAGCTGCCTTGACAGTTACTGTAGTGAAGACATCTTTCAAGCAGACACGCTGCGCGTGTAATTACTGTCATGATCGTGCAATATGACGATGTCACGGCATGGTGAACTCAGTATGAAGATGAAACTTCACAGTCGCGCTTTAAGCATCCAGACACCTCGGAGCCAAGAAAGCCGTCTGTTTCGTCACTGATCCCCTGGCAATGCAATTGATTAATATTTGAGATAAGATCAAGGAGAAATTTTGTCTTAAATCAATTCAGAACACCCCCCCCCCCCCCAAGAAAACGAAAAAAACACCAAAAAACGGCTTAGTGGTTGAGTGATGGGTTAAGCCTGGATAAAAGGGGCTGTCAACAGCAAGTGGTCAAGATAAAAGATACATGTATACTCATTATTTTGCACAAATAGGCCCATTGCAGCATTTGACAAACCCCCAGGCTATAGAGAGTATTCATACCATGGAATGGAAAAACAGAGAGATGCATTCCAAATTACATGGGTGATTTGGTTTGAAATTGGAACCAGTACAGTTTTTAACTGGGACTACATGTTGACGAGTGATTGGCCAAGTTTGCAAGTATAATTACATGTATCTGTGATACCATTTGAATCTTGGTTTTTGTTGTGTACATGTACACGTATGTACTCTACATTTATGCATAGTGTACATGTATGTACTGGAATGGTTAATGCTGAAATTTGAAAAAGGGAAGGGTGTTAACCCCTTGCGTACGGTTGAAACAAATACGTTCAGATTGAAATTGCCACCTGGCCGGGTGACGTCTATACACGTAAATTTCTGCATTTTCAATCCATTATTGGGGTATTGTGTACGTTATGCTTGGCTGCACAAGCCTGTTGTTTCCGTTTCGCTTGGCTGCATAACCCGGCCTGGTGCCCCGGCGCCACCCGGTGGCAAGGGATTAACCATGATATTTTTTTTTGGTGCCCCTGATTTGTCCGAAAACTTTTCTTCTCTGCGAGTGTGCATTTGTGTACATACATGTATGAACAATATTGTACATACACAAATGCCACATAATGTACATATGTACAAAATTCCCAAAACAAAGTAGCAAAGCAAAATGTTTAGGATCTTTTTCAGTTGTTTCTCGACCCCCATCCCCAACTACCCCTCTCCAAAAAAGCCATGTATATGATGAGGGCACAAGGTTGTTGATGGTATTAGTGCATTTCTCAAAAATTGAAAACGAATTAAACTGCTGCGCACTGCTGTGAAATACATGTATGTACAAGTCAACAAAATTAGCGGGCCTAACTTTTTGAATTTAAACAAGTTTGTTCTCACTGGCAGTGCGTGTGGCGTTACATTGTACATAATTTTCACCTTTGAGAATGAACTTGCATAAGTTTGAAACGCTACATGAAGGCCAGCTAATTTGGTTGATTTTAGTTTTACATGTAGTCTGCAAATTTAATGTTGTGCATACATGTACATGTTGTAGTAAGCACTACAATCCCTATGATCTACAATGGCTATTGTAGTATGTTAATTGTAACCCTAGGCAGAACTGAAGGGTGTTATATTGAAGGTAATTGAACACTAACTTGTACTCTGTGAAAATTCTGCATTAACCCCGTAGTGTGCATACAAAATCATATTAAAATTGTTGGATTGAGCAGGGTTATTAGGGTTTAAATGAATTTGTCAAAGACCATGTTATTTTTAATATTCTCTTTTCCTCACAACATACATTACATGTACTGCAGTGCATGAGGACTGTTTTTGAAAGTGAAAATCAGTATTTTAGAACTATTTCGCCAGAGGCGTGGAAGCTTCACATCACATTGAGAAACAAAAACAAATTTTAATTCACGCTGCAGTTTCAATCAAGTCTCGAAACTAAAATGAAGTCATAATTTAATAACTTGATGCACTATTAGAGTCATGCACATTGTATGCTAAAATGAAACCCGTAATTTCAGCGAAACTTGGACTTCGTTCTGTGACTCATCGCACTCGCCATGCCACGTCATGGCACATCTCTTTAGGGCAGTGCATAGGCAAACATGGTAGAAGAGTGGTCAAACAAGTACACGCTTTGAGCAATAGCAGTTGGTCAAATATTAACCTAATCCAGCTGACCTTTGGTGGATATCATTTTCATACCATTCATTCCAGTTAACCTCCGAGTTGGTCACACTGCCAAAAATGTGTAATTTTCATATTTTGAGAAAATAAATTCAAAATAAGCTTTTTTGGGGTGAGTATAGCAACAAAATGTTTCAAATATCAATTTCTTGATGTAAGAAACACTTCATTAGAATTTCTTCTCAATGTTGTGATTTAAGAAACTTTGAATAAGATTTTTGTTCTTAAATGTCAAATTAAGAAAAAAATGGGAATTTTTTTTTTGTTAGGAAAATATTCTTAAATAATAAAACAAAAACAGAAATATTTCTTCAGGGTCATTGAAGCAATCACTGCAGTTTTCACCCCAGAAAAAGTTGCATTGTTCGAGAATGGTACCCTCCTCCCCCCCCCCCCATTTTTATAAATTTTGTGTAAAAATGTGCCTAAGACAATAGCCAAAAGGTCAGAAAGATTCGGCGTAAGAAACACACCAGCAAACAAACACTCTGCAACACTATCACAAAAAAACTAAAAAGGGGACAAATTCGCTTCCCTCTTAGGTGTCGTTCAGACGAAGGGCTAACTATTGAAATAGCCCCAAACCTGTCATTGGAATGCAACTTAAATGTAGCTCCCTTTTTTTTAGCCAGCTCCAAGGCTAGCCCCGAAAATTTCTTGGGCTAGTCCCGCTTTCAGCTCAGTGGGACTTTTTCTTTACGATCTACTGTCATGACTGTAGCTCCACCATATTTGTCATTTGGACCAGGGTTGATAAAAATCATGATTTATAAAAAAAAAAAAAAAAAAATCTGATTTAAAAAAAAAAATCAGATTTTAAAAATTTAAATCGTTTTTTTTCCTGGGTACCATTTGCTTAAAACATTTTTTAAAATAAGTCAATTTAAATGACCTTCAAAGTCAAGTACACGTACATGTAAATGTGCATAATGTACATCTTTTTCAGGAAATTGGCCTGATACACACATGTACATGTACATGTACATCCCTTTAGAGTGAGTATAAGCGATTTAAAGTTAATGAAAGTCTGTTTTGAATAACAGACTTTGTTTTTACATTAAAAATTAATGGAAAACAAAAAATCAAAACATGATTTTTATTCGTGATTTTTTTATTTTTTGTTTCCGTTAATTTAAATCATGATTTAAATCAATGATTCATAAATGCCTCAGCGAGTTTTACTATCCCTATTGGTCTGGAGCCTGTCACGTGGGTGTGTTTAAACGGTTTAAATGGTTTAAACAGTTGTTTAAACACGGCTGGAAGTTGTTTAAACACGGCGCGTCATATAGCTGTTCTCAGCCGATACACAACAGGGAGAGCGTAGTAGGTGTGCGCACAACTTAGATGTACTGAACTTCATAATGTAAGACGACGCTAATGCACGCGTATAAAACGCTGCATCTCGTGCAGACAGGCGCAGCTAGAGTGCCTTCACGCGCATGTGTTTTGTGCTGAGCTAATGGGAGAAAAAGTGGGGTGAAAAAGTTTCGCATTTTGTCCTTTTTGCGGGAGGTTTTTGCATTTTTCGTAAGAAGGCATTTAGAATGGGGATAAAAATGTGATGACCTGGTCTTTACCAGTCAATAATAACCTCGAAGGGTAGTGACCGCTGTTAATGGACCGAGCCGAAGGTTATTATTGACATGGTAAAGACTGGGTCATCACACTTTTATCCCCTTATTAAAATCGAGTGATTTAAATCAAACCACCCTGGTTTGGACACAACAGACCTACATGTACATGTACATGTACACACAGTCGTACTTCCCTAATACGTCCGAGGACAATGCTTTGTGTTTCCTATTGTTCCTTTAATATAACCAACCCCCATAGACTAAGCACGTATCCTTACGTTCGAGGACCGATTTCAACAAAAGACTCTACGTTCGAGGACTGAAAGGTTTCTTTGTGTTTCCTTTCTTCTCTTGTCCTCGGAGATATATACAGTGCACGTACATGTACATGTACACATGTACACACAGTCGTACTTCCCTAATACATGTACGTCCGAGGACAATGCTTTGTGTTTCCTATTGTTCCTTTAATATAACCAACCCCCATAGACTAAGCACGTATCCTTACGTTCGAGGACCGATTTCAACAAAAGACTCTACGTTCGAGGACTGAAAGGTTTCTTTGTGTTTCCTTTCTTCTCTTGTCCTCGGAGATATATACAGTGCACGTACATGTACATGTACACATGTACACACGGTCGTACTTCCCCAATACGTCCGAGGACAATGCTTTGTGTTTCCTATTGTTCCTTTAATATAACCAACCCCCATAGACTAAGCACGTATCCTTACGTTCGAGGACCGATTTCAACAAAAGACTCTACGTTCGAGGACTGAAAGGTTTCTTTGTGTTTCCTTTCTTCTCTTGTCCTCGGAGATATATACGTACACATGTACACATGTACATGTAGCCCACACTGAGGAAAGTATGTACATGTATGTACATCACCCCATCATGTACATATAATGTACATGTACAAAAAAGAATGTATGAAACATATTCGGAGACCTTTTTTGCTCCACTGCAACTCTACATGTAGCTCCAGAGCTCTAACCATCATTGTATGAATGTGAGCACATTTTAGATTTGATCACTATGTAGCTCTATCCTGTTGAGTACATGTAGCTCAAAAGCTGCCCTCCATCTGAACATACAATGTACCCTTTGAGGCGGTAGGGCCTGCTGTTCCTGCAGGTTGCTGACGTCCAGACAGTGACTGAACTTGACAGTCTGCTCATTAACCCCAACTCAAAGAGAATGCAGAAAGGAAATGCCATTACCGGCCAAGTGCCTCACTCAAATTCTTCCAATATCCCAGGGGATATGTTCCCTGGTAAAGGTGTTACGCCCCAACTATGGCATTGTCCCAACTATACCTGGGCCGGCTCCAACTGTAGTTGGGACCGGTCCCAACTGCGACGGAGTAGTTGGGATATCCCAACTACAGTTGGGACTGAAGGGGCGGGGATACGGAACCGCACGTGAATACATGCATAAATTACAATAATCGTATGGTGCGCACCACCAGGCTTGGAAAGGAAGTTTCGTGGGTTCGACGCACGTGGCTGGCCAGCCGGCTATTATTTATGGTTAGTAGGCCAAGCTTGCTAAACATCATACCATGGACGAAATCAGCAACGCCAACGCTTCACTATTTAACCAATTTGAACATAATTTCATCATTTGTTTAAAAAATATCAGCCATGTTGTGGTTATACTGCCTGCCACGACTGGGCCAGGATTGAAGTAGTGGTCCCAATTAACTACCCTGTATGGTTGGGACTGCACTAAGCACTGAATAAAGTGAAATTGTGTTTAAGTAATACGTAAGTATTACTTGAACACAATTTCACTTTATTAAAAAATTATCAACCATGTTATGGTTGCTGCCTGCCACAGTTGGGCCAGGATTGAAGTAGTAGTCCCAACTATGGCTGGGACTGCACTAAGCACTGAATACTCATTCTTATTACTTGAACACAATTTCACTGTATTAAAAAAAATATCAGCCATGTTATGGTTGCTGCCTGCCACAGTTGGGCTAGGATTGAAGTAGTGGTCCCAACTATATGGCTGCATGGGACTACACTGGGCACTGAAAAGTCATTCTTATTACTTGAACACAATTTCACCGTATTTAAAAATTATCAGCCATGTTATGCATTGCCTGCAACAAAGTGGTGGTCCCAACTATGGTTGGGAGGGATGGACTGCACTAGTGCACTAGGCACTTAAAAAACTCTTATTACTTATAAACACATTCTTATTACTTGAACACATTTCACTTTATTTAAATAATAAATAATTAACGAATTGATATAAAATTGCAGGGTATTTTTGTATTGTTGCAGACGAAAAATGTGAAGGAATCGAGACAAGTGTATTCGGCACTCTGAGACTATTACCCCAATCACATGCTAATAAAATATTTGAGGAAACAAAACATTATGTCTGTTTCCTTTTGTTCAAGAGTGTGAAACTGTTTTTCATGTGTATGAGCGACGCGAAGTAGCATGAAAGCGACCATGCCGCCCGCGCCCGACATAACTCCCCCCCCCCCCCCCCCCCCCCTTGGAGATCAATAATGACCCCACCTTACTCCCGGCCTTCAATTTTTCATAACCGTCCATGCACCATTGTACATATGTACATGTTTATACACGTGGCCGGCCCGGCCAGAGATTTGCATAACAGTGCAGCCCCAAACCCCGTGTCATGCATAATCATGACGAATGGCTTTTTCAGTCATGCGCCTTACAAATAAATACGACACCCCCCGTCGTGTTTAGTCCCAACTATAGTTGGGATTTCCCAACTGTCCGGTTCTAGTTGGTACCGGCCCAACTATAGATGGGACTGGCCCAAGTGTAGTTGGTACCATGACCGTAGTTGGGGCGTAACAAAGGCATTAAAATATATGACATTGCCTAATCACAGATGAGATACTGGACAGATCTTGGTTAAATTTAGCAGACTTGTCCTAGAACAGGTGACACTGTTCATTGCACTTTGCAGTTTTGTAGTATTTTTTTTTTTTTTTTTTAACTTACAAAACTTAGACGCTAGATTTGTCTGAAATGTCGTTATTGTATTTTTGATTTGAACAAGGAAATTTAATAATTGTTTTATTTAATTCATTATGTTTTTTTTTAAATTGAACTCCTGCACGTATTGGTTTGAAAGGGTTTATCGCTGCTTGGTTTGCTAGGTTGGTACATGTTGGTGTTTGAATCCCACCAGAGCTGACATGGGGATTGGGTTTTCAGTCCCTGCCTGATTCTGTGGGTTTTCCCATGAATATCATGCTGGGGTTTTCCTCCCACCTCCTAAAGGCCTTTTCACACTAGACCAAATCTCGGGGGATGGGGTGACGCAGGGGTGAAAATAAGCCCCGATTCACACTTGAAATTCTCACCCAAGTGCCACCACCCCCCCCCCCTTCCCCTTCCCCCCCCCCTTCCCCTTCCCCCCTGCGAGGGATCAGGGTTGAAAATCTTATCCCTGGGGCGAGACACTTTCCCCGGGGGAGAATGCTAGTGAGAAATGTTGCAGGGGTGAGTTCATCCCGGGGCAAGCAATGGCACAAAGGTCACCAAAAGCACTCGTTATTTGGACGATTTGCATAATGTATCAGCACAACATAACAATCGCACGCATCATGTTTGCACATGTATATATGTACAATGTATGCTTTTAATTATGCTGGTGTGTGGCTTCTGAATTTTAACAGATGAAACTGCAACAAACATATTGCTTCTCGTGTGACATCAATCCCACTGGCAGGCGCCATGTTTGTAAACTCTTGCACTGTGGGAAAAATCTTTGCACGCTTCCACCGAGATTTCTGGGTAATGCGTAAACTACGCATGTGCACCACTCGATAAACGTTTGCCCTGATGACCGCCGTGAGAAACGACAGCAAGAAAAGACTGTGCTGATCCGGGGCGAGTTCGCCCCGGGGCGAGTTCGCCCCGGGGCGAGATAAGTGGGGTTTGAGAAAAGCAAGTGAGAATTGACGCGGGGTTGAACTCGGGTGTGAAAAATTGTGCGTCACCCCGGGGCCAGTGCGCCCCGGGGAGAGTGCGCCCCAGGGATGGATACTCTAGTGTGAAAAGGCCTTAAAACAACATTTCTTTGTCATCTCTCTTGGGTCTCTTTAGTGTAATATGCCCTTTTGAGGAATCATTGGTTTTATTACCAGAAAGAATTAAAAATGCAACATGACCTACGCACAGAAACCTATGCACAGAAACCCCCATCCATTTCTAAAAACTACAGAATGATGTCGGTCAAGTGATACATTTTGTACATGATAAACCCAACTGGTGGGTGGACGTTGTGATAAGAGGTTTGCAAGTTATTGAAGAGGTCAAGCCAACCAAAAGGTCCCTGAGCCAGCCTTGCTGGTTCACTTCTCATGGGACATGGCATCTTCCTGAACCATGGGGGGTGATGGGGGGTTCAGTGATGAAATCTCGAGAGAGTGACTCAGCGATGATCCCAAATGGCACTGACCAGGAGGTGGACTGCTCATTAGTCCTAGCCTTCTTGCCATCTTGTGATTGGCCAGCGAGATTCAATTGTGTACATGTACATGTACATACATGTACAGGAGAAATTGGGAAATCACAAGATGGCAACGAGGCTACAGTGAGAAGCAGTGGGATATGCTTCGGAGGAATTAGAACACTTTCTCCATGGATTACATTTATGTCTGCATGTACACATACATGTGTACATGTGGGCATACCTCATTTCTTTCTACAGCTGCAAATTATGTGCAGCATACATGTATGATCAAGGGTCCATTAACCCTTACCCTCAAATCCAACAATGGTAAAAGCTGTTGTATTTTGTTGGATTTACATGTACATTTAATACAAACTACATGTACATAGTGTTGGATGTTGTATGTTGTATTCAGCATGGTCAGCTGCATGTACCGTATACATTGTACATACATGATACCAGAAAAGGTTTTGTCATATGTGATGCGATTAAGCAAAATCAGTCCGATTCTGAAGTACATGTACTGTAGGCCATGGTCAATTTTGGGATTTTTAAAACATGTATACATGTATACTTCAAGCTCCATACATGTATTAGTGAAAACCCCATGTGAATACGACCTTTGGTTAAAAAGTTATAAATATTTGAACACCGGCACATTAAAAAGAAAGAAACTGAGAAAATCAAGTTTTGAAGTTACAGTACTTGAATTGAGTCATTTTTAGCACATTTATGATACATGTCATATTTTCATGTGAAAGAAGAATGTTTTTGCCCGTCTGTTTTTGTAAAAAAGTCAATTTTGATTTTTCCACGAACAATTTTTTGCCCATATCTCAAAACAAGGATTGCCGAGTTCCGAATTGATTTTGCTTGATAGCGTCACATATTTGAAGCAGACTTCTAGTAAAATTTCAATTGGATTTTGTTTGTTGGATTTGGCAGGGCTCAATACCAACAAATACTTGTTGTATTTTGTTGGGTTCAGCTTGGTACATGTACAATGTACATTGTAACTGCAAAATGCCAAGGCTTGTGTGTACAAAATGTAGGTGTACACACTGCAGAATCCAACCAAATTTTTCCTTCGGATTTTGTTGTATTTAACAGGTTTCTCATTTCAGTTTTGTTGGAAATTGTTTGATTTAGCCGTGCCTTACATTGTATGAAAAACAAATGAAGGGGGTTATGGTTAATGTCAAAACCTGTACATGTTTTGTAAGCATTTTTCTAAAGGTTAAGATACATGTACATGTACTTTGTACATGTACAACGGCACATTACATGTACAATGTACACTTTACATATGTACATAATGTAGTTATTGAGCGAAACATAACGGGCAATTCTTTTATCTTTGGATCCCGTCTCTAATATCCACATTCAAGTGTATATGTCAAAATCATAGTTAGTTCTTTGGCCCTGCATAATAAACACACTACATGATACATGTACAGTGTATAATTTATTCTGATACAAGTCATTAAAATGTTTACATGAATTTTCAACATTTCAGAAACACATTACCGGTAATAGGGGAGATGAGTTAACGTTAGTTTCACTGGTGGTGGAAGTCACCCTGCCTGGGTGTACATGTATGTATACTGTATACATACATGTACATGTACAATGTACATGTAGGTCTGAACATTTGGATAATTTCTTTGTATCTGTTGAAGATTTACTTGTATATTCTATTTAGATCTGGACCCAGGAAAACCATAAGGGTGGCAACCTAAAATGTGGCCAACCCCACCACCTCTGTCCTAGCCCTTTACCCAGGGTGGCTTTTAGCCTTGTATTGGGCTACTTCCATAAAAAAAATTATGGGATATGTTATGCCATTACAACAATTCATAATCCATAGACAAGAAATGCTGAAAATGTCACAGCTTTATATCACTGCACAGATGCCGTAACTTGAAAGAATGGATAGAAATTGTACATTTAGGATTTATTGTACATGTACTATTAGGATTTACTTGTTTATTGTACATTTGTGACCCGCTCTGGAAAAAGGTATATTATGTCACAAAATATGAAAAATGAGTTTTATGTATGTTTAGAAAGCCCGCAATGTAAACTTTCATTTGGTACATGGGAGAGCTCCAAAGCCCTTTCCGTTCTGGAGATATCACATTTTTGCATATTAATTATTTCTATGGAGTTCAAATTGCACAACAGAGAAAACAGGCTTTGAAATAGCTTGTTCTAATACAATACAATGGAACAATGCACTCTAAAAAGGTTATTTTTTCACTTTATTAACTGAAATCAACATTGTTGTGCACCAAACCTGAAACTTTAGATATTTAAGATGTCATTAAAGACCAACAACAAAAAATGAATTTTGACGAAAAATGTCACCCTCTCAACATTGAAAGGGCCATTACACGTAAATGCATAGCGCGACTTATATCACCTTTTTCTGGAGCTGGTCACATTCAGGATCCGAATGTTGTGTTGATGCACTGCTTTGATTTTGCTGAAGTCTTCCAGGACAGTACACACACAGGTCGTACCTAATGCCCTGTCCGCACTGGACTTTTTTTGGTTAAACTTAACGAGACGATGGGTACTTTTCCCATTTTAAGTCCAGTGCGGACGGCCTTGGACGTTTTCCTCTCAGTTACTTTTCCTGAATCCAACGGTTACATGTACTTCTTTCTACCGGGCAACTGCTGCCCAGGAAAACTGACCAGGTAACTTTTCCCGAGACGATAAGTCCAGTGCGGACAGTGCGAGTCAGTAAAAGCGGCTCAGGAAAGCGTACATCCGGCCCGAGGCAAGGTCATGCGCTTTGCGGACAGTGGTCACATTTGACCATTTTTCATTTTACCATCTTCTGTGTAAAACCTTCCAAAAAAAATACTCCAGTGCCTACTTATACACCAGCTTTAGAAAGAACAAAACCCCATAAATCACAGTGTATTAAAATGGAAGCAAAAATTGGCCTTGGGAAGCAGGAAAAAGAACTTGAGATTTTCCAGTTTCAGTTGGGCAACAGCTGGGAAGGAAGACATGCCAGGTTAATAGACAATCCAATATTTATTGCTTTATTTTTTCTCTCTCCTTGGGGACTAAACCACCAGAACTTTCTTGGAGGCAGTAGATCCAAGGGCAGCAAAAATTTACCCCACTGAAAAAAAAACTTTCCCATGGTGTATTTTTGTCAGGTGAGTCATCCCATGATTATCAAAGGTGTAGTTAACCTATAACTTATTACAGTCTGAACGTGAAGAAAGCAGACTCCTGGACTTAGAAAAATAAAGGCTCATATCCATTGATGTCTGGTCCGCTTGAACTTTGAAACCCCTCGAGAGTCGGGTTTTGAGTCAACAACAATATTTATGAGGCACCAGATTGAGCCTATACTTCAATACTGGCTCCGGGAAATATGAAAAAAGAAAAGAAATCTGATTGATGTATCCTTGTAAAAAGCCAGCAGAGTGTGTAAGGGTCTAGCGGGCCATTCTTTTTGTTGGGGTCAATTCCGATTGGGTAACAAAAGTACTCGGATTGGCTTGGATGGATGACTCACAGGAAAGGAATTTGATTTCACGACCGAAATGAAAAGGAAAGCTGTGGGTAGCAAGTATTAAGGCAAATTTACGGTGATGGGGAGTTCATTTTGGCACTTGGGTATGCTGTGTTTATAAAGAATGTGCGCCGGGCGGTTTGATTTCTGGCTGATGCTATCGGCGTATCCGGGATTGATCATTCTTTTGCAAATTATGATTTGTCTGAAATTTAAACCATCCATATGTCATATATCACCTGCTAGTGTTCAAAGTTAAGTGTGATGTGTGATCTGATTTAAAATATACAATGTATATATATAAAAATTAGGGGAGGATGTACACATTGTAAGTAGAGACAGTGAAAATCCGTGATCGCGGAATCACGTGTCAAAAATGGAATTGAAGATTTTGAAAGAAAAAAACAACGGAAAACGCATTTCAAAATAAGATTGAATTATAAAAATGTACCGATAAGCTTTTTAAATAACAGAAGAATCATGTTAAAATGACGAAGCAGCATGCATAACATGTACCGTTAACGTAAACTCCAGCCCCGTTATGTACATGACAGTGTACACATTGGGCTAGTCACGCACTTGGGGGCCTTACCCGATTTCATTTTATTCTCCTGGTAAGCTGCGGCAGAATGAATACCTTGATGTGGGAACAGGCGCAATGAACCAGCGGTCGGATTCATGGTCCAAATCATGCCAAGCCGACATGAGTGGTGAAACCTCCTGTTTATACTGGATGTGATTTGCGTGCTCGTGCGTGCACGTGAGTACTACTCCTGTAACATTTCACGCTGCAAAGATTATATTTCATCTCTCACTAAAATGCCCGCTGCAGCTCGTCAAAATTGAAAACTGCCCGTCCAAAATCATTCAGATTCAGTCAGATTATCAGGTTTATAACTTTGGGTTCTTTATTAACTGTTCACTTCTGGAAATTTCTTTTGTGGAGGGAAGTAATGATTGTGCATTGGGCGACTGCACAAGACAATAGTGATTTTACCAATTTTTAATACGTACCGTTTACTCATCGGGGAGGTAATTCTATTCAAAAAGCTTCAAATTCCAGAAAAACGTAATAGTTCCCCGACCCGATAATTCCCCGATGTCTATAAATTGCTCTGTTTTGTCTAAGGTATGGTCAGGGAACCAGACTACTAGAACAGACTCTGTTTTCCCAGCATCTATGCACACAAAACTTTAAACGAGTCAGTGTTCCAGTATTTGCTAGCACGCTATAAAATACTAACCCCCAAAATGCAGTATGGGTTAAAATCCTGGTCCTGTAATGTACATAATGTACTTTATGACAAATCCTAACAGGACGGCTATGCATGTTGTTTATTACCAGCTCAGTTACTGTAACCTCGGTCTTGGTTACATTTTCCTCAATTAAAGTCCAGTGTGAACGCTGGTAAAATTTTACAGAAAATGAGTCAGTGTGAACATAGCTCAATGGTCAAATTGTTATTAATATCCTTTTGTAAACAACTTGATGTACATGGAAGTGCACGCTGAAACTTGTCTCCCAAATGGTGATCAAATTGGCAATCTAGTCATCACTGATCCTCCTTAGCACAGCTGTCAATGCTTGTCAGTTTTTATTGACATCATCCAGGTTTATCATCAGAAGTTAGGAAATGCCATAAAACTGGTCTACAGTTACACAGAAACTGGGTTTTTCTTTAGTGGTAGTTTTCTGAATGTTGATGGATGGAACAGACTGGCTCCAGAGCTGCTCTTAGAGAAATTCCTTACTGCCGTAAATCACTTAAATCTGACCTTTAATTTATCAATGGTACCAGCAGATCTTTTATAATGGGGTATAACAAAATCATATGCTTTTTGCACATGTGTGGTATTTTGTGTACATTTGTACAATGTACATACATGTATGCACATACACACATGTACATTTGTTAAAGCAAACAGCCTTTTAGAGATAGATCTTAACACCAAAGGTTTGGCACATCATCGCTCATTAGTGAGAATTGTTTTGTTAAATATACTTTACGCAGGACATACACATGTACACCATGGCTGTTGATTTGTAAAGATATATCAACAGCAAATAATTCAGCAAACAAAATTTGAAGGATTACCAATCGTGTACACCACTTGTATAAAAGCCAATTCATGTTAAGGCTAGTTTCAAACAAAATAGCAGTCCTCCATTTTGTTGGCTGCTGTGTAATTTGCATATTCATCATTTTTTAGTGAGGTGGAGCGTTGTGTCCTCATTGCTTAGTACACCGGACTCAAGAGCTCAGTGATACTGCAGATTGTGGGTTCGAGACTGGCTAGGGTCATGGTGCTTGTGTCCTTGAACAAGACACTCTTATGGGTTTCACACTACTCTGAACTTACCCAGGTAGTCGTCATTGCCTGGGTAAAAACTAACCCGGAGAATCGGTTTCACACTACAAAATTAACCCCGCAATTCTGCTTTCCTGCTTCAGCACGCACCCGGGTAACTTGTAGCCACGTTCACACTATGCGAATGGTAACCCGGAGAATGTGCATTCCCAACAAACCTGACGGTACTGGGCCGATGCTGGCTACTCACGGGTTTGTTCCGGCAGTACTGTACAGTGTGAATGGTACAAGACCAGAAGTGGGCCAATCATGGCTTGATTACGGCAAAACGGTTTGAGTTTGAGAGAATGATGGCGCTATCCCAATCAGTGACACTTCCCTTCTGGTGACTTGTGTCACTTAATCCCGAACTCGTGTAGAGTCGATCTTAAGTATGAGTTTTTGCTTGTTATATCCGTATAGCATGGTGGAGATGGGCGGATATAAGGGAGCTGTGACCAGGTTATGTTTGGTGGTTGGAGGTGCGAGTAGAGGATCGTAGTTCTCAGATCCTCTTACGAGCAAAGAGCATGCTTTCGTGCCTGGACATGGTGCATTTAAGGGTACTGTTAACGATTGTCTTCTAAACTCGTTAAGCTTACTTTAAAAGTACCTCTCTTTTTAAACACATCGGTGTCAGAGCTGAACATTGAAGTTAACATTGATTCAAATCAATTAGCAATCTAGGCAGGACTTGCATCAAATCGGTACTACCCGTACGTGACATCAAATACGTTGTCACTAACGTTGAAGAAATCACACAAAAAGACCTAATTTGTTCAAAGATATTATTTAACCCTAACCTTCCCAAATCCTCCAAAATCCTCTTTGCAAAATGGAGGAATTTGGAGGATTGAGGGCACTTGGAAGTTGATGCATCAGAGGATTTTGCAGGATTGAGGTTACTAGGGGTTTTTGCCCCTGCAGGAATATGGAGGATCCAGGTTATCAGGCTCAATGTGATACATGAGGATTTTGGAGGATTGAGGTTACTAGGGGTATGCAAAAAACCCCTAGAGGATTTTGGAGGATTCGTGCTGTGGTCCCCATAAGAGGATGTTGGAGGATTCAGGTTACATGGGGGGAAAATGATGTAGGGAGTTAGGGTTAAAGAAAACTTTGAGAGCTAATTTAGTAAAACAGAGATTTGTTATCTGCAATATGCAGGTTTTTTTTTTTCTTTAATTTTTTTAAATTTTTTTTTTTAGAGTATTCAATCTAAAAAAACAAGAGTGATTGTCACCTACATTGTCGAGCCCCTCTTTTGGATTTAGAGAATATCGTCTGACAAAAGGCTTTGTGTGTGCGAATGTGGTTTGTGCGATTGCGATTGTGATTGGACAATTTGTCAAGGGGCAGCGCTTAATGGATCGGTTGATTGTTTCAAAGAAAACATATGGAGTTGAAAGCATAACGCATGTCGGGTTTGAATTACCAGTTCTGGCAGTCATTTGAGTAATACGGATTATTTCATCAGTATTTGTTTGTACAGCTCAGTTTTCCTTGCTGCACTCCCATTTCAATGAGCTGCATATAGGCACTTGTATAGAATTCCACTCCCCTGGGAATGGACGGTTTAAATTAGGAGGTTTACCAATTGACCTGTTTCCATTGATTCTATTGAATGAAATATCCAGGGTAGTCTGGCGGTGCTAGCCAGTGTGGCATCGAAGACTTCCAATGCTGTATTAATTACAGCACAAATTCCATGTGTCTTTAATGTTCTACACTAAACAAAGTTCATGAAAGGCAAAATAAAAAAATAGAAATGGTTTGGATCACTGCCTGCTTCCTGTTTTGATGTTGTCTCCTTTCCCCCCCCCCCCTTTTTTTTTCTTTTTCTGTTGTTGTTTTAAAGGCTGTTACTGTGAGATTCTCTTCATTTTCTCTCCTTGTACTGCCTCTCTTTGCAACTCCTTACATGTACCTGTAACTTGCTCCCCTTCCACCTACATTGTATAATCTTTCACAATTCAAACTAAATGTTAATAAATACCTTCTATCCCTGTGATTTCTGTCTTTTCTTGTCTTTTGTAGCCCATATCTTGAGCGGCCTGTTGGCTTTGTGTTGGGTGATACTCATAAAAGAAATTGCTATTGAGTTCCATCTTGTAAGATTCCACCATGATCATAATGCTCACGCTGCTATATTATTACCCCTGCTCATCAGGCCTATTCCTAAAACCTCAGCTCACTATACAGCCCCGGCTGCAAGTTAAGCGCACATGGGCTAATCAAACACTTAACCCCCACTGCCCTCACAGATACATGTACCAATAAATTGGTAAACTCCTGGGTGGAGAGAAGCAACTTGGGACAAAAGCCGTGTCCGCACTGGACTTCTTTTTTGGAAGGTTTTACCGAGACGATGGTAAAATGAAAAATGGTCAAATGTGACCACTGTCCGCACTTGGACTTTCGACACGGGAAAATTTTACTGAGACCGTGGGAGAAGTAACCGAGCTGTCAATATAACGACTCATGAGGGCGCTTTGCGTGACCTTTCTACATTGACGCGATTGACCCAAATCACGCCTGCCTTTTCATTTTTCCGGCCGATGTGTACACGCAGGCCTACGTCTTTAGCACTAATCAAACTTCCGACTTTATCAATAATAAAATCTACCATGATTGCGACCAAAAGAGAAACAACGCACTGGAATTTGGAAACTTGCCACGTGCACCGCACCGCGGTTAAACAATGCAAAGCGCATGCGTGTTTCCCTGTGAAGCATGACCTTGCGCTCGGGCCGGATGTACGCTTTCCTGAGCCGCTTTTACCGCAACCCACTGTCCGCACTGGACTTATCGTCTCGGGAAAAGTTACCTGGTCAGTTTTCCTGGGCAGCAGTTGGCCGGTAGAAGTAACCGCTGGACTCAGGAAAAGTAACTGAGGAAAACGTCCTAGGCTGTCCGCACTGGACTTAAAATGGGAAAAGTTCCCATCGTCTCGGTAAGTTTTACCAAAATAAGTCCAGTGCGGACAGGGCTTAAGTGTCTTGCTCAAGGACACAATCACCGTGACCCCTGCTGAACTCGAACCCATAATCTGTAGTATCTTGAGTGCAGTACACTAGACCACGAGGCCACACAGTGTGGGGACTTCCAGAGTCATTTTGTTGGGTTGGGTCACAAATCTGATCATGCAGAAAATTGACCAGTAGCCCAAGGGTCATTTCACTTTGTGGAGCTCTGCTTTTATGCATTATCCCTCCATACCTACAAAATGCATTATTAGTTTGTCATAGATGTGCACTTTTAAAATTGTCTGAGGTCACAAAAAATACATGTAAGCACCCCTTGTGTCCAACTGAAGTTCTTTTTAACAGAAGTGCACTGTTAATTTGGTTAGAGAAGAGTTGGGCTCATTCTTTTAATAGTCACTCTCTCACCGGAGATCTGTTGCTACCCTTAGTCTGTTCTACAGATATTTTCAGTCTTGTTGACTTGACTTGCTGTATCTGACTCGAGTCAGACTCGAGTTGCGATTTTTTTGACTTGAGACTTGACTTGACTTGACTTGAGAAAAAAATGACTTGTGACTCGACTTGACTTGAATACATTTGACTTGCTGACATTAACACTTTTGTTAAAACAAACACAACTTTTGGGCGTACGCACAGTTGAAAAAAATGCCAAGCCTACAGCCCATAGCGAACTGGGTGTCCAGTACATGTACATTGTAGGCCTACGTATGCGGGGCTGCAGCACTGGACGATTGCATGGAGCGTCAAGACAGCATGCCAGGTTGTTTTTGTACAGTGCATGCGTGCAGCCTGTGCGTAGTCATTTGTCATTGGAATTTGAATTTACTATGTGCAACAATTGACTTGAGATTTGGTACTTGACTTGAAAAAAATTTACTCGGGACTTGACTTGACTTGGAAAAAATTGACTTGGGACTTGACTTGACCTGTGAATATTTGACTTGTGACTCGACTTGTGACTCACTGGATATTTTCATGGTAAATGTTCCACCGGCTTGTCCAATTTGGTTCTGCCAGTTAGGATGTTTGAGCGTGAAACTCGGCTTTCTGCCTGTTTCCACCAATATACTCTACATGTGTACATGTACATGTACATGTACATGAAGCTACTTGGTATGCCAATGCATGTAGCTTTTTCCCTCATTCTGTATCTCTATGGAATTCTTTAGTGAATGTTTTCCTTCATGTTACGATCTTTCCTGCTTCTTACGATCTTTCCTGCTTCAAGAGGAATATTAATTTCTACCTCTTGTATCTTTGATTCCTTTTTCCTTTTTGTAGAGCTCTCCGTACCATACATTTGTACCTCGAGTGTCTTTTAAGCCTTGTTCTGGGTGAACTTGCATACAAAAATACTTTCAGGGTCTTTCCTATCTTTCATACCAAAATCTAATGTCATTGGTGTGCACTTTTGAAGGTCACAAATATGTAGTAACTGTTGAAAGCAAGTGTCCAAGTGAATTATTAATTTTTTTTAAAATAACTTTTTGGTCTTTTTCACAGAGACCATGACAGGCCACTTTTAATGAAGCCGTTTGACGATTAATGGGCCACAGTTCTTAATTTAGCCTATCTCTTCTCTTACCTTTATCTTTGCAGACATGTGTGACCACAACGATTGACTGGAGGGGGCCACTGGGGCTATATCTGACCCTCATTGTACCCTCAGATTACCCTCCTGACCTGCTTTAAGACTCAATCACTGTCCCACAGCCACCCGTAAATGCCAAGACGGACGTCATAGCCAGGGGAAGTCGGAATCGGGAATAAACTGTGCAGTGCCCAGCAGATTCGGCAACTGGTTCAGAGAAAAAGTCCACTGAGGTGGGGAAGAAGGGAAATAAAGTCAAGATGGCCGTCCGGCCCAGAGAGGGAAGAATCTGGGTGTCTGGTGGAGTAGTCTGCTGGAGTATATTGCTGCTTCTCGCGGGTGGAAACAAAGTCGGTAAGTTGGTGTTACTTGTGGATGTTTGGACTTTGGTATTTGGTTTGGGGGAGCTTGAGTACATGTATGTAGCTTTCAGCTTGAACGTGGTAGGCATGTAGTACTAAGCAGTACATGTATGGGCCACAGTGCAATATCATAGGGTATGATGAGACAGTTTCTTGCATACATACATGTACACATGCATGGCAAAGCTACAGGAATGTGAGATGTGTTAGTTGTACAACATTCTCCTTTGCTGGAATTTTCTGCATGATCAGAATTGGAATGGATGGATGAACTAGGGGGAACCTTAGTATTTTATGGCAAATATTTTTGCAATGACCCGTTTAAAGTTTTGTGTTCATACATGTACATGTAGTTAAACCAAGAAGAAAATGCCATTATCTGGTTCCCTGACGCTACTTGAAATGAAACAGCATTTTCAAGACATTTGGGGAATTGTCAGGTCTGGGAACCAGACTACATGTAGCTGGCTTTGCACCCATTCACGGATGTTAGGGCCAATGGTTTTCCGCGATTGCAGAAAACGGACGGAATTCGCGGAATCTGTTCCTCACAACGGAAAACGAGATTTGAATTTGAAGAAAATAACTCCTGCAATGTTATTGATAAAAAACATAATTTTGTAAAATGTATTGATCCAAAACGAATTGTTGATGATTGTTGGGGGGTGGAAAAACATTCAAGATCACAGCAATAAATGTTACGAGATCATTACCATCAGGGCACATGTGAAAATGATCACACTCACGGCACGCTCTCGCAGGTCTCTTTTGCTCCATCGGCAGGTTTATTTTTCTACATTCAATCATCAACCATTTGTTTACATCTAACTTTGGCTCTATTGCATTACTTGTTGTGCTTATTCACTTATCCACGTCCAAAAATCTCCCGTAAATTATCCTATTTTGTCGCCTAATGCCTAAAAAAATGGCAGAACATGAATTTCCCTTCGGCCTGAAGAAATACAAATCATGTGATGTGTGTGTGACGTCGTGGCGTCTTATGTCTCTTATGTGTGTGGTGGTGGCGGTGCAGTAATAATGACTTGACTGTGGTGAAGTTACATGTAAATAATACATCTGTAAATAGATCGGCCGTTGCTAAAATAGCCATTTTTTTAAGGCAATTTTTCCGCGTTCCAACCGAACAACTGTTACATGGTGTATGTTTAAAATGCACTTTTATGTATTGAAAAATGTGAAACGGAATTTTTCAACCTGAAACGGAATTTAGGATTTTTTGAAAACAGAATTTACACTTTTCTGAAAAGGAAAATCATTGGCCCTACGTTGTGTCCTTTTAAAAACAGAATGAAGCTCAACAGGTTGTTGTTTTTTAACTTTCGTTAGTACATGCTAAATTGTATTTGAAACACTTTTGAAACACTTTTAAGGATCTTTTGAAGATTCTTGTGGAAATGTAAAACAAATGAAATAATTTTTTCTTTGAAGCGGGCATCCTAGCCCCAGACAGACTCAGGCGACAAGGCACGCTGTACAGCAGCGTGTGTGAAGGAAGCGTCATGAATCTTCGCTGCCAGCCCGGCCTGGTCATCCAGGTAGAGTCCGCCAACTTTGGACGGACCGACACCGAAACGTGCATGCGGGGCCCCATCAAGAACACCAGCTGCTACGAGCCAAAATCGTTTGCTATCGTCTCGTCTAGGTAACAACGCACACATTTCTGAACGCTTGTCTTGTTTGCCAAGGCTTGGGCATTCTTGGTTTGTTTGGATTTTTGTTTTTCACTAATTGAAGGGTCTGCTTGGACTCTGGTACCAGTGGTTTCTTTTCCAATTCTGGCCACATAAAAACACTAGAGTGTGCGTATGAAAAGCTAACAGGAGAGGATGGGATGTGGGGGGGGGAGTGGGTGGTGGGTGGGTAATGCATGTATGTATATCTCTGAAATAGGGTATATACATGTACATGTTTACATGTAGTAGGCTTAGCATGAGAAAAAGTGTTTCCATTGGGTACAATTCCTAAAGTATGTGTATGACCAGTAGTGTTCTAGCCAGCGTGAAATTAAAGTGTAGGGGCATTTTGCTCAAGGATGGACAAACTGAGCGCGGAACGCGAAGCCCTTACAGCGTGGGGTCCGGGGTCCGCTTAGAGGCCCAACTTGACAAATTTTTGATTCTACATGTAATGCTCTCTGGTGCAATCTGAGGCAATTCCTGCCCACTTTCCCTTTTACCGTTTTGAGCAAAAGCTTCTAAGATTATATAGGCAAAATTTCGTTCACTTGAAATTGTTTAGAATATACTCTTGCTCTTTTACAGCGTAGTGGAAGCGTAGGGGCAGGATTCAAGTGTAGTGCTATTCTGCTAATTCCCGAAAGCGTAGGGGTTGCTAGCGCTATTTACTGCCTGGCTAGAACACTGATGACCACTGGCTGATCTAGAGTTGGGGTGGACCAAGGGAAGCTGAATGTAGGCCAGTGAGGGGAGTGGGGGTGGGGGATTGAGGCCCAATGTTACCAAAGAGTTGATGAGGCCGAGTGTCCATGAGGCCGAGTGTCAATGAGGCCGAGTGTCAATGAGGCTGACCTACAGTTGACCTACAGTTTTGACTGTCCATTGTGTATTACACACATACATTTGTATATATGTACATGTAGCTATTGGGTATTACGCGCATATGTACTTTGTTTTGAGAACTACATGTACATGTATTTGGGCCATTGAGTGGGCAGGCATTTTTTTCGGGTGGTGGGGGAAGAAAACCACGCTAGCCAACAACTAGCTACATGTATTGTGTATGTGCTTAGTGCATATACATTGTATGTACAGCTGCAGAATACATGTACTAAACAGGCCTGGGTGTGGGGTTTACCATTGTGATATATTTTTGTATGCACAATTCTTTCTACATGTAAGTTGGAGTCAAACATACATATGTACATTGTAACACAACATTTTTGTTTTCTCCACAATATGTGTAGAGGTTCAGGAATTTTGTCTCAAGATAATACTATAATTTTTCTACCCTCTGTGTTGATTAACAGGTGTTTTTTTTGTATGCGTCTGTTCTGTTTGTCTTCCTGTGGCCCTTGTGTCACACACGGCACAGAAACACTAATTTTTAAATGTCTTTTATTTGATGTTCTCACATTCTTTTTTGATGGAATCAAAACCCTTTTCCCGCTCTACTCTTGTCAGACCCGTGGCAGCTTTCCTGTTAACACCTTACTTTCTCACCATTTCAACCTTGTTACTGATATGTGACCCGGCAGCACAAAAACGAGCGAAAAGTCACACTGTTACAAGCAGAAACAACAATTTCCAATGAAAAGTCAATTTTGGGACTTGAACAATTGTACATTTGAAAAACCCTATTCTACCATATTCCAAAGTTTTTAAAACTGCGAAATATTTTTTCTGGTTAAAGTGTGCACAGATCACAAACTTTGAG